>PVKA01025810.1:0-20375 GCA_004027165.1 Ctenomys sociabilis
GTACTAGAAGCCGACATAATATCTTGTTCAACCACTATTAGTGCAATAGTGGAACTCATCAATAATTAGACAACCTGAGTCACATGGAGAGAAATAAAATTATTTGCTTCTTATAAAATTATACAGAAGCACAGCATATTTATCCTAACTGCACTGTTTATACACACACACATCATGATTCTTCCTTTCTATACCCCTTCTTTTTGTATAGAGCTGTCAAAGATGAGCACTCCATTGCCATCAAACCAATTTAGTTGCCTGAACTGAGCGACACAAACAAACAGAGTCCAGAATTCCACAATAATAGTGAGTTATCTACAGAAGTTGTTGACTCTAGCCATTTACAGCTCAACTTATTATTCTGGCCCCACGTTATATACCTCATTTTTATACTTTTCTGCTGGATGGCTAAGACCGAGATAGATCAAGACCTATATGCCAAAAGATGTATCTTTTGTTTCTGATGAGGTCAGTGAAGTCCCCTCAGCGTTTATCTTGTAATCCTGTACCTTACTCTGCAGATCCTTTGTCTGTGTTATCCATGTGGATGAGTGACAGTCAATGCATGACCAGTCCAGTTTTCTCTCTATGAGAGCCTGAGAGAAAGTTTTCTCTTCATATGACTCCCCCCAGGCACACTATACATCATCAGTCTCTTTCCTCTGGGGCTCTATAATCTGCTTGATCAGAAAATTTGGGGCACAAATGAGTTTCATGACATTACAGTACAGGTTCTCCTATGTCTTGAGTCTTCACTGACTTTGAAAGCCTAGGGCCAAAAAAAAAAAAAGCCTTTCAGCTCTTCTATGTCTCCAATTTGGATCTGTGAACTTAGGTTGTTAACCATCCAGAAGACAAGCTAATTAGTAACCTGCAGCATAGCCATTCAATTTGCCCTAACAATCTGATTCAATTTTTTTTAATTGTTGTACATTTCTATTTGTATTTCTTCTTTTCACTTCTTATACTAGGGAGACTATACAATATTTATACATTTGTGTCTGGTTTATTTCACTTATAAGTATGTGTTCAAGTGGCATCCACTTCAATATAAATGCTTCGAGTTTATCATTGTTAATAGCTGAGTAATATTGCATTATATAGAAATACCACATCTTTTTCAACCATTCCTCATGTGACAGACATCTTGGTTGTTTCCAAGATTTTGCTATAACAAATTGTGCTGCTATAAACATAGGTACACACATATCACTATGATATAATGTTTTCAGTTCCTCTCGGAAACTTCCCAGTAGGGGTATGGCCAGTTTGAATGGGATTTCCAGTCCTACTCTTTTGAGGCATTTCCACACTGACCTCCACAATGGTTGTACCAGTCCACATTCCCACCAGCAGTGGAGACATGTTTCCTTTTCCCCACAACCTCTCCAGCACTTGTTATTGGTTGATTTCCTTATGATAACCATTCATTCTGGAGTGAGATGGTATCTCAGTGCTGTTTTTATTTGCATTTCATGAATAGCTAGAGATGTGGAGCATTTTTTCATATATTTATTCACTTCTTTAATTTCGTCCTCTGAGAAGTGTGTATTCATCTCAGATGCCCATTTCTGAATTGGGTCTTTAAATTTGAGGGCCCTGTTATATCTTAGTACTTCATATATTCTAGACAGCAGACCTTCTCTGATTGCTTATTAGTCTTAGGATTTTTTCAAAATTGGTGGGTTATCTTTTCACTTGGTCGACAATTTATTTTGATGCACAGAAACACCTCAAGAAGAGTTGATCCCAGGTGTTGACTCTTTCAAGAGTTTGCTGTGCAAATATATGTTTGTTCATGAACTCTTTACCTACCCTTATGTCTTCAAGAGTTCCTCCTACTTTCTCTTCCAAGAGATTGAGTGTTTCTGTTTCAATATTTACATATTTAATCCATTTTGACTTTAGCTTAGTGCATGGTGATAGACCTGGGTCAAGTATTACTTTTTGGCATGGAGAAAGCCAGGTTTTCCAATTGTTAATGAGTCTATCTTTCTTCTAGTAAGCTTGGTTGGCCACTTTTTCAAAGAACAGATGAGTGTGATTGCAGATACCTCTGCATCTTCTAATCTATTCTATTGATCCTCAGGGCTATTTTGTTGCCAATACCATGTTGATTTTATCATAGTACCTTTGTGGTATAATTTCAAGTCAGGAATTGTGATGTCTGCCACCTGGTCTTTATTGGCCAAGATTGCCTATACTATTCTAGATTGTTTGTGGTTCCAAATAAATTTTAGGAATGATTTCTCTATGTCTGGGAGGTATGTTGGTGGCAGTTCGATAGGGATTGCGTTAAATCTGTACAGCAATTTTGGGAGTATGGCCATCTTCACGATGTTGGTTCTTCCTATCCAGGAGCATGGAATATCTTTCCATTTTCTGAAGTCCTCTATAATCTCTTTCCTTAGGGTGTTGTAATTTTCCGTGGAAAGATCTTTGACTTCCTTGGTTAAGTGAATCCCAAGGTATTTCATTTTCCGCGGTGCTATTGTAAAAGTTATTGTTTCTATTGTTTCCCTTTCAGTGTGCTTGTTATCTGTGTAGAGGAATGCTATTGACTTTCGACTATTGCTTTTGTATCCTGCTATGCTACTGAATTTCTGTATCAGTTCTAGTAGTTTCTTCATGGAATTTTTGGGGTCTTGCAAGTAAAGTATCATGTCATCTGCAAATAGTAATAATTTAACTTCTTGTTTACCTATTCTTATTCGCTTTATTTCTCCCTCTTTTCTAATGGCTGTTGCTAATGATTTCAAAACTATATTGAATGGAGGGGTGATAGAGAACATCCTTGTCTTGTATCTGATTTAAGAGTAAAAGATTTCAGTTTTTCCCCATTTAGGATTATATTAGCTTTTGGGTTGCCATAGATGGCTTTTATCAAGTTAAGTTAAAGTTGATCTATTTCAATTTTCGACTTTGAACATGAATGAGTGTTCAACTTTGTCAAAGCTTCCTCTGCATCAACTGAAATGATCATGTGGTTTTTAGATTTCAGCCTATTAATATAGCGTATTACATTCATAGATTCTTGAATATTGAACAATCCTTGCATGCCTGGGATGAATCCTACCTCGTCATGGTGTATAATCTTCTTGATGATTTGCTGTATTCTATTTGCCAGGATTTTATTGAGTATTTTTGCATTTATGTTCATGAGGACAATTGGCCTGTAGTTCTTCTTTTTGGTTGTGTCTTTCCCTGGTTTTGGAATCAGTATCATACTTGCCTGCAGAAATGATTTTGGGAGGACTGCTTCCTTTTCAATTTCATTGAAGAGTTTGTGGAGTGTAGGGATTATATCTTCTATAAATTTCTTGTAGAATTCAGCTGTGAATCCATCAGGACCTGGACTTTTCTTTGTCAGTAGGCTTTTTATTACATTTTGTATTTCATTGGCTGTTATTTTCTTTGTTGGTAGGCTTTTTTATTACGTTTCGTATTTCGTTGGCTGTTATTGGTTTATAGAAAGTTGCCATATCTTCTTAATTCAGTTTTGGTAATTTGTACCTTTTGAGCAATCTGTCCATTTTGAATCTTTGTCTTCTATTCTGTGAGCATAATGATTCTCGAAGTAACTATTGATAATCTTCTGAATTTCTGCTGGACCTGTGATGTTTTCACCCTTTTCATTCCTTATTGCATGTACTTGAATTTTTTCTTTCCTCTTTTTGATGAGTTTGGCTAGAGGCTTATCACTTTATTTAGTCTTTAAAGAAACCAACTTTTTTATTTGTGGATTCTTTGAACTGTTTTCGTCATCTCAATTGATTTATTTTCTGCTCTAATGTTTATGATTTCTTCCTATCTTTGGGCTATGGGTTTCATTTGCTTTTCTTTTTCTAGAAGAAAGAGGTGCAACATTAGGGTGTTTCTTTGTTCCCATTCTATTTTCCTAATGTGTTAGTTCATAGTTATGATTTTCCCTCTAAGAATTGCTTTCATTGCATCCCATAAATTCTGGTAAGTTGTGCTTGAATTTTCATTGAATTGTAGATATTGTTGAATTTCTCAATTTCTTCTGTGACCCATTGATTCCTGAGTAGGGTGTTCATTAATTTCTATGAATTTAGAGGATTTTTTTGTTGTTTCTTTTGTCACTCAGTTCCAGTTTCATTGCACTGTGGTCGGATAATATTCATGGGATAATTTCTGTTTTCTTGCATAGATATTTATGCGTGTTACCTCTTCCTCTCGAATTTTTCCCCTGACCAATGTATCCTGACCTTCATTGTGTCATTTTATTCTTCTTGATTTGAAGTTAAGACTGTCTGAGAACACAATTGTTACTCCTGCTTTTTTCTGAGGTGCCGGGGCATGTAGTATTGTTTTCCATCCTTTGACTTTGAGCCTATGAATGTCCTTTTGAGTTAAGTGTGTTTCTTGTATATAGCATATTGTTGGATTTTGTTTCCTAAACCACTGTGCCAGTCTATTTCACTTAATTGGTGAATTGAGTACATTTACTTTGATGGTTATAATTGAAATGTGTTGACTTATGTTTGTCATGATATTTACCTGCTATTGTTTACTCCTTTGTGTCTTGTATGTAATTGTCCTGTTTAGTGGGTTCACTCCCACTCATTCATGGAGTTTTGGTCATTGTGGTCTCTCTCTAGAATATCTTTCAGCAGCCTGTAGGGATATCTTTGGTATCATAAAATTCTTTAGTTGTTCTTTGTCGTGGAAGTATTTCACTTCTCCATCAAACTTGAAAGAGAGTTTTGCAGGGTATAATACTCTGGGTTGGAATTTGTTTTCATACAGGACTTGAATTCTGCTCCATGCTCTCTATGCCTTCATGGTTTGTGTAGAGAAGTCGTCTGTAATTCTGATGGGTTTTCCTTTGACTGTGATCTGCTTCTTCTCTAGCATCTCTTGGTATATTATTCTTGTGTTGGATTTCTGGGAACTTGACTATTATATGTCTTGGATGTTTTTGCTTGAATTCATTTGGTCTTCTGTATGCTTCAGTTACCTGAATGCTGGATTGTTTCCTTATATTTGGGAAGCTTTCTGCGATTACTTCTCCCCAAATTCTTTTTATGTCATTTTTATTGACTCCTTCATTCTCATTGATAACAATTAATCTCACATTGTTCATCCTAGTGTCTTCTTGCAGGTGTTAGATTAATTTTTCCTGCATTCTCATTGTTTTTAATAGATTCTTTTTCAACTTTTCACTAGCTGCACCAGCATCTTCAACATGTGAAACTGTCCTCACTTTCACTCAAACAGTTTTGTAGACTCATGATTGATATTTTTAGTTCTTCTATATCATTTTTATTCTGTTTCATGCATTCTATTTCTTTTCTGTATTATTCATTCAAGGAATCCGTCATATTTCTGATCTCCTCTATTTTTTTTAATCCATATCTTCTTTCAAGGTAGTTATTAATTCTTTTTCTGCAGAGTTTCTTCCAAGTTGGGTGTCCTCTGCATATTTCCAGACTTGTTTCTGTATTTCAGATGCTATGATTTCAAAAAATTCTTTTTCTTCAAAAAATTCTTTTTTGATTTCAGAAATTATTTCTGCTTTGAGTTCCTCATGACCTTTCTGCTGTTCTTTCTTTGCTTCAGAAGCTGTTAACTCATACGTTTCTGTTTGAATAGTGTTCTCTGTCCTTGTTCTGGGTGAACATTGTTTTTCCCCCTGATGTTTCTGCATTTGATTCTTTATTTCAGATATTATATATTCAGATATTTCTTTTTTATTTCAGGAATTAATTCTCATCTGAGTTTCTCTATACCTTTCTGCTGTTGTTCCTTTGCTTCTCTATCTGTTAATTCATTCATTTAACTGAGCTTGTGTCCTCTGCAATTACTTGTGGACTCGAAGCCTGAGATCTCATTTTTCTCCTTGTCATTGTCATTTTGTATAGCACTGACCTCTGACCTTTGGTGTAGAGCTTTGGTGCAGTTATATCCTCAGTGTGCAATGACATTTGGGTGTCAGTCTATTAAGTTTGAGATCATCCAGTTATGACTGTCCTGGATCTAACTGTTGTGTTCAGTTCCTTTTTGCTGCAGCTCCTGTAGTTCCCCTCTGTTGGTTCCCTGCTCAGGCAACCACAAACCGAACCAGGATGCTGAGTGAGTAGTGAGGAATTCCCACTGTCTTGGCTGGCTTTGGGGCAAGGATCTGGAAAGTTGCTGGAGTTGGCCCTCGTGTCTCAGGCAGGTCGCTCTCTAGATGGGTGGGCCTCATCTTTGGTGGGTCTGCTAGGCTCACAAAAGAATAGTGGATGTTCTTATTCACCAGGTAGGCTGCTCTGGGTCAGCCAAACTGTGCGGGGTTTGGAACCTTGGATCACTAGGAAATGTCTCTCCAGCACAGCTGGTCTAGAGCTCTCACTTACCGACAAAGCTGCGCTGGGTCTGCGGCTGCAGGGTGGGACCGAGGATCAATGGGAAATGTCTCCCATGTGCAGTGGGCCTGGAGCTCTCACTCACAGGCTGAGCTTCGCTGGGTCTGGGGCCATGGAGTGGGACCAGGGATCGCTCCAATAATTGAATTTTAAGAAATGGAAATATTGTACTCTTCTAGAGAGGAGTTAGCAACCTGGGTCACTACCTGATTTTTAGCAAATTTTTAAGCTTCAATAATCTAAATACATGAGTCTTGACAATTGTGGGGAATATTGCATTTATTTTAGAAACAGAAAATAAAATGTTCTTCAATTTTGAAAAATTTGAGCAATGACAAGACATATAGAAATAGTAAATAGAAAAGATGTAAAATACTACTGAATTTAAATACTTGACAGAGAATGCATGGCCAGACAGTGGTTGAGGATAGGTGTAAACAAAACAAGTTTGATACCAAAATATGATAAAGATCTAAATAAAACAGTAATATTGAAAACATATTAAAGTATCATTTTCCATAAGTTGAACATTAAAAAATAAATTCTGCGGAAGTCATTAAAAATTCTTATAAGAAAAAAATCTGTAATTTTGTTTTTTAATTTAATAAACCTATATGTGAAATCAAATAGTATTTAGACAGTTAATACATAATGATAGGCTGGAAGAAATCAATTGTCAGTCACAGAAGAGAAAAGGAATCATAGCATATTTCACTTAGAATAAAATTTAGATGAGAAATTAGAATGTTGCTGAGATAATTGTGCACTGAAGCACTTATTAAGGGATTCATTCAGTACCACTGAAGGCCTGTGAAGAGGATGCAAAGATGTGCAATAACTTGTATGGTCTCTTCTTTTGGAATGAGAATAATTTTACTGGTCTGGTTTCCTATCCCAGGACACCATACACACCACTCGCATATCAAAGGAGGAAAGTTTTAATTTATCTTATGGCTTTAGTAAATTCAACAGATGGATGGATGGTAGGATTCAACACAGAATTGTGGAGGAAGAGTTTGGCAAAGCAAAGCTCCTTAATTCACATGAGCAGAGAAATAAAGCAGCTGTCCACATGAGCAGTAGTAATATTACTTTGACAATGGTTAGTGCAGCTTCCAAAGAGCTCTGGATAGTTGAACACTATGAATTGAATCCCAAGAAAGCAGTTTTGTAGAAGGCACCTCTGAAGAAGACTTGTCAGGAACTGAGTCCTCAAATACAGTGTTTATATTTTTCTACTCTCAATCTTGGTTTCGCTGATTCTTGAGGTGCCCTTCAGGTATCTTTGTACATAGAACACAATTTCTTTAAATAATCAACTACATCTTTTTTTGACCCTGACTTCATATATCATCCCTTCTGGGTCAAATTTGAAGTATATTTAGTGAAATATTTTAGAATATGAACAAATTTTGTCAGAATATAGAAAAATGGTCACTAGTCCAAAAGCCAATACAGAAAATTGGCTTGTCCTTAAGTGAAAACCTGACCCAAACTCTAATAGCACAAATTCCTAACAACATTCTGATCTTTCAGTTCTGAACAGAGTTATCCATTAAAGTTCAATTTATAGTATTCTTAGGTTTTCTACCCTTTATTTCCATGCCTGTCAAAACTTCACAAGGATATTTCTTCCAAAAGCTTCTAAACCACATGTCACTTGATGTGACACAAAATCACAGTAACAATTCTGCTTATTTATAGCCAATTTTCTATATTGCTCAGATTTTGATGTACTGAGCAACCACATCGTACAGAAGAAAAAGGTTTAATTTAGATCAAGATTTCAGGAGACTCAGCACATGCTCACCAGTTTCCAAGGCAAAATCGTCATGGAGGAAAGGTATGGTGAAACAAAACCTGGGGGTTCGTGGTGTCCTAAGAGTGCAGCTCTGCTGTGTTTGAGAACAGTGGCCTACAAATAGCAATTCCTCCATGATCTGTGACACAAAGAGATCCATGCCTTACCAATTTTCTGGACATTTCTTGGCCCAATGACATTCACACATGAAGACTGTGATAATAGTTTATGGACCTGTTAAAATAAAACACAGTAGTAAACATACATGGCTTAAATGCAGATAAGAAATGCTTGAACTGCTAACTTTATATTTTCTAAATGATATTTCCAAAGTGATTTACATGATAAAGAAATATTTTCCACAATAAATTGGCATATACTTTCCTATGGAATAAAATTTTTGCATTAAAGATTTGGTTCATTCCCACCAGGTCTGGTGGTGCATGCCTATAATCCCAGAACTTGAGAAGCTGAGGTAGGATTGTTGTGAATTCAAGCCCAGCCTGAGCTACAAAGTGAGCGTAAGGCCAGCCTGAACTGCATAGTGAGACCCTGTCTCAAAAAGACAAAAAAAAAAAAGAAAAGATTTCATTCATCTATATTTATAACCATGCTTTTTTAGAGTCAATAAAAGTGTGGCATATAAATTGATATTTTTTATACCATTAAATATTTCTCTCATATTTCTTGTTATACACTGTACAGGTACTCTCCAAAGTGAGGATGAGAAAAACAAAACACAGAAACAAGAACATTTTAATGAAAATTTAAATATCTCTAAAAGAGCTAAATAAACATTTAGTTATCCTTAAACTTAATGGGGTGCTAAATTGTAAAGTATAGGAAAGATTCTTAGTGTCATTATGCGTGCTTTGGAATGCTTGTCCTTGACATTATTACATAAAATAACAAAGCAGAAATCTGAAGTATGTTTATGATCAGCAAATAAAAATCATTGCCAGAGACCAAAATGCCCTGAGGAGGACTGTTTGACCTTCTCTTATAACTGAAGCATATCAGTAAGCAGCAATGATAAGTTAAGATGAACACTACGGACAATGAATGTGAAGTATGTGAATTTAAGTGTGTCCTTTCTGTGAAATTCTGTGAAGTCAAATATTACTATATACTTAAATATTATTATTAGTAAAATGCAATTTCCTAGATTTACAAAATTACTTGTTCATTTATAATTAGTGACATGTTTTGACAGTAGGCTCTCTTATGTTTTATAACAATGTATGTCATAATTTATATTAATCCAACATAGATACTATTAATTTTATTATATCTACTATTATTTCCCTATGTGTAGAAGATTAGGATTATATTATATTCAGTTATTTTATTAATGCAAGGAATACAGAAAAACTATATAACTCCATAACTGGTTTGATTTAATAATGTATTTTGTCTTTCAAGGTATTCATTTCCCTAGTAGGAAGATATCTTTCAAGGATTATAACATTGTACTTCATATTCAGTATGAATTTAGTTAATATAATCAGATTATTACACTTCACATTTGTAATGCTTATTTCACAAAATACTACATAAAGGATATTTAAAAATATTATTTGGGAAGGCTGCTAAATGTATTAGCTTTTATTAGATCCTGGAGAAGAGAAAAAGCATATGATTACAAAAATTGCTAAAATTTGAACATGAGCTGGAATATAGTTAATAATAATAAAATAGTAACTTCTATTATAAATATACTCTGGTATTGTAAAATTCTAAAATAAGGTGAAAAATGATCATTGGTCATAGAAAATCTCTGTATTTTCTTAAAATTGCAGAAAAAATACTGTTTACAATTAAAATACAAATTACAATAATAATTTGGAAAACATTTAAATTATTCTAAAAGTACACTATTGGAAACTTTATAGATATTTAGTCAAATAAGCTAATATATAAAATCATTGGCTCAATCTTGTTCTACTAGGAATATCAAAACAATATAAAAATGGTACAAACTTCAAAGATATAAATATGTTCTACTACAAAGATATGGGGAGTCCAAATTTCTTGTTTCTGCCTAAACTCATAAGAGTTGAAATTAATTGTGATAATGTACAAATCTTCCAGACTATATTGACACAAATTATCTAAAGAAGAAATCAAGTCAAAGGGAAAAGAGCATATGTAAATATATGATCCACGCTATGAATCAGTAAATAAGTTCTGCTTGCCTTCCCCTGCCATCATTTGATTGTAGATAATTTTCTTACAAAAATACACAGTATGTTTTGACCTGAAATCACTGTTACAAATATTTTGGTTAACATATTTATTTTAATTTCCTCTGAGACCAGTAGTTTTAAGAATAATATACTAAAAAGAGGATTCAACTGTTAAGATGGAGCTTGTTAAAGGAACAAACAACACCATCACCACTAGAAAAACCCAACTAGAATGAAGCATGAAAAATGGTATGTTCCCTTCACTAGAAAAACATAAGGAAGAAATGCATGGGGGACCTGGAAAGAAACAGCCTATTCATTTCTTGAACTTATTTAGCTGGACTTTCATAAATTATTCTAGTCCCATTTCAAAAGTGAAGGTGGAAGTAATCTCATCTAGTATAAATTTTCTAGGGTTTTAATTGTTTAAACATAAGTGTCCAAGCTTCAATTTTCACAGGCTTAGTCCAGCCAAAGATCAGGCAATAGTTATGATGTGGTTAAGAGAGTATAAATCAGCTAATGGAAGACATCCAACGCATCTAATCAAATGAATCTTGTGACACCACCTCGTCTTTTTGCCTTACCTTATTATATGTAGCTATTGCCTTATGAAAATAAGTTTTCAGTTTTAATCAGACTGAGTATAATTAATCCAGCACATTTTTATATTTCAGGAACAGATGAGGTAACAAAAATAGATACATTAAATAATTTGCCAAGATAAGGACTATGTAATAATGTGGTTAAATTTTTGACAAAAAAGATGTAACGTTTTTAACCTAGAGCAGAAGGAATTAGATAATGAAGGTATCTAGGCAAAAGCAAGGAGAGAAAACATGTACTCTGAGAAAATAAGTTAGACAACAATTCAGTTTATTAACATATAAGCCAAAATAAATATCTAGGGATCCTCACTCCAGCCAGATCTTAGGCTAGGCGTTTGTGTGGAACTTTATCAGACAGGCCCAGTGTGGAACCCAGCAGGAGAACTTCCAGCAAAGAGGCTAGAGGCAAGCCTCACCCAGCTGATTCATGAGTAGAACATCTTGCCAGAGTGGCACAGTGGGTTCAATTCCAGTGGCTGCAACAGAAAGAAGCAAACCACAGCAACCAGATCCAAGCCGCATCTGCCTGAATAAGTTTGAACTTGGTAGATTTTCACCTTTTCTAAAATAATAACTCTACCAAAGCTCTAAACCAAAGGTCAGAAGACAGAGCTATACAAAATGACAAAGAAAAGGAGCAAAATGCATTCTCAGGTCCTGAACCAACCCAGAACAAATGCAGGAGACAATAGCATAGAAGAAATTGGGAATCACACATCTGGAATCTCTGAAATAGTAGCAACTGAAGTAAAGAAACAACTGCAGAAAAGTATAGAAGAAAGAAGATCAGAAAGATCAGGTTCAAAGAAATATCCAGGAAATTAAAAACTCAACAACAAGCTGTAAAACTGTTTGAATGCAAGTGAAAATAGATTTTCAGACCTTGGAGACACCATTGCAGCTAGTGAAAAGGTAAGAAGACATCTCTTAAAAACAACTAGGATGCAGGACAAAGTAGTTCAACATTTACAAGATGATGCGAAGATGACAACGTAAGACTTTTTCAATGAAAAAAAAGGAGTCAATACATGATACAAAAAGAATATTGGCAGAAATAATAGCAGAATACTTCCCAAATATGGAGAAACAATCTGGCATTCTGGTAAACAAAGGATATAGAACTCTAAATAACATCAACCCAATTAAAACCACACCCACACACATAATAATCAAGATTTCAGAAATTTAGCACAGGAACAGTATACTAAAAGCCACTAGAGAAAAATAATCAGATGACATTTAAAGGAAAACCCATCAGAATAAAGAGCATATTTCTCTTCACAAACCATCATGTCAAGAAGAGCACAGAGCAAAGTATTACAAGTCTTGCAAGAAAACAAATTCCAACCCAGACTGATATACCCTGCAAAACTCTTTGAAGTATAATGGAAAAGTGAAAATACTTCCATGACAAAGCACAACTAAGAATTTCATGATGATAAAGTCAAGCCTACACAGACTACTAACATAATTCTATAGAGAGATCAAAATGACCACAACTCCATGAATGAGAATGGAGTTTACCAAGGAGAGCAAACAAACATAGTAGAAAAAGAGGTGTATGATGGCAGTCTTTCAATTATTTGCTTGTATATAGCAGCAAAATACTTCCATCAGCATACTCTACAAAGGGACTTCTCCTGCACCCTATGGGTCATGATTCTGTCCAGATTTACAGAGTGGATATCAAAGAAATAGCAGTAGCTCATTCACAGAAGTGACACCTGGCCACCAGTAAGTGTCATGAACACTGTCTACATCCACCACATACTAGAACTTTGTGCGATAACCTATCCCCAAACTGTTAGAAATGCTGGTCATATATTTGCTCTTCCAGCATTTTTGTTGTGTTTTATTGTTAATAATTCTTTAGTATCATGAAAACTTGTTCTTAGTTGATATTTTTGTATATATTAACCTAATCAAATACTGTATGAGCATTCTGAATTGATCACAGAATCATACATATGATACATTATATTCTGGCCTCTTAGTTGAACTTATAATTTAATTTTAATTTTTGAATATTATTTTGAAATATTTAATTTAATTTTGAGTTAACTAATAATAATTTTCTCAATATTGTTTAATTTTAATTTTGTTTTATGATTTATACTGTTTCTTTGACTTATAATCTACTCATAAGACACAGTATGATATTATCTCTTCATATTAGAAATTTCAAAGAGTATATTTCTATTTTCCATTGTCTTTATATTAGTTCTTCCTTGTCTTTTACACAGACACAGACACACACACACACACACACAGACACACACACACACACACACACACACACAAGTATATAACCTGACTTAAGATTGCTATTGTTTTGTGGAAATCTTCAATGACCTTTTACATGGATCTGTATAATATGTTTTACATAGTCCTGCGTAGTTGCTGTATGGTCCTCTTCTGGATTATGATCTTTGTTATTTTCTATATGCTATGTCTGGAGGTATTAGAATATTTCAAGTTTGTATAACTTTAATTTTCAAAGGTACGTTTGCTAATATAAAATTCAGTGAGGGCAGATTTTGTGCAAAAGGTTCGTTTTCCTTAGAAATGTGGTGCTATAATTTTAACTAAATTCAGAAATTTTAAATCGTTAAATACTAATCACCTACCCTATTATACTTTGAGATTTCTAATTATATGAATATAAGTTATTTGATTTTGGCACAGAGAGCACTATTACATGACTGATCTATAAACTCTTCATGTTTATTTTCGACAATTTTTATTGTTGCATTCATTTACTTTTGCAAATAATTTTTTACAATGTGCAATCTATAATTAATCTCATGTTATATTCATTGTAGAAATGTTTTTCTAAAATTCACTCTGTTTACATCATCTATCTTTAAATTTCAATATTTGTGGACAATTTTTCATTTGCTATATAATTATTGATTTTTTAATAAAGTTTTAAACAGTACAAAAAAAGGAAAAACAAAGTAAATATATATATGGTATGAACAAAGAGCTACATAGAAGACAATTTATTCTGCAGAAAATCAGATCAAAATATATGTATTCTATACAAATGGTTCTGAACTGGAGCGACTAAGTGCAGTGTGGAGACACCCACCTGGAAGATCTGGGATCTATTTTGTTTGTTTCTTTTATTTATTTTTTGTGCATGTTGAAGTTATTTTAATACAGTGTATGAAAAGTTTCATCTGCTTACCTTTTGAATAACGTATTTGCAGTAAATGGAGAAGGGTCTCAATTTTTATATCATACAACTCTTATTTATGAGGCTATAGTGTCTGATGGATAAATATTGGCTAGTAAATAAAATTTTTCTTTAAAAATATCATCTATTAACTCTCTTCTGTAACTTTTATCCTCACCCAGTTCATCTAGCTTCCCTAAAATTTTATTTTACTACTACTGAGCCCTATTTAAACAGGTACCAGTGGTCAAGCAATGGTCATGACTCATCCACATCGCTGATACAAAGGATCTACAGAGTGAGGTACAGGGTTATAGGACTTGACTGACCTCATCAGATACAAAAACTACATTTTTTGTTATTAGGTCTTGCTTTACATCGGTATTACCCATCCAGCAGCAAAGTATAAAAATGAGGTATATAATAAAAAGTGGAGCCATAATAATGTCGAGCTGTAAATGGCTATAGTTAACAACTTCTTCAGATAACTCATTTTTATTGTGGACTACTGTGTTGTATTGTGTCGCCAAGTTCAGGAATGTATAATGGTTTAATGACAATGGAGTGCCCATCTTTGTCAGGTCTAGACAAAAAAAGGGTGATACAAAGGAAGAACCATGATGTGTTTGTCTTAACAGTACAGTCAGGATAAATCTGCAGTACTTCTGCATAATTTATAAGAAGCAAGATTAGCACTTTGGACAAGATATTATGTCGGCTTCTAGTACTATGGACTAAGAAGATAACAAGGTAGGAAGTATTAATTATTGAAACTGTGCTATAATTCAGCTTTAAAAAAATAAGTTAAGTCTACAGCTACATTCTCTTAATTCATTGATTAGAGACATCTGCTCTAATAGTGTCTGTAAGTAGAATATTATGTATGCACCTTGCATGACAACAAACCATTATGAAAACAATTTACAATGTATTAATTACTAAATCTGTCCTGTTAATTTGATTTGAAACTGTCTCATTGCTATTTGATTTTCAATGAAAAAAAGAAAAAAAAATAAAAAAATAAACAGGTATCATGCAATGTTTGTTGGGTAACACATAAGGCTAGTTTTCAAAGTTATCCTGTTTAAAAAGCAAAATGCTGTTATGGGTTTTCAACATAAAAATCAAATCAGAATCCAGTATTAAAATTTGTGAGCTTTGTATTACTGGGCATGGGACCACTTCACTATTCTCACGCAGGAAAGAACAAACAGCGAGCAACCTTAGAAGTATAGTTTTGAAAGCTAGAAACTGCATCCTATTTGGCAAACAAATTTTTCATTTAACAAAGAACAGTACCTTTAGGGACTCTGTGACCATTACTCAGCACACATTCTTTCTTGAACATTGTTTAGTTCTTGTTTAATGTACATCTGTGTATGTGTGGTCTTCACTACCACAGCAACACTCTTCAGTTGGTTATCTGCACCTTAATTATTTTGTACAGTTAGACAATTTTGGGCTCTACTTTTTTTTCTTCCTTTTCTTTTCCTTTCATTTCTTCTCTTTCTTTTTTTTTCAATGTTCTTTTATTTCTGTTCTATTGAAGTACAAATATCAATGAGACAGTTTTAAGATACCTTGACAAGATGGATTTGATAAATTAATACATTGCAAAATCTTTTCATAATGTTTTGGTATCATACAAGGTGCATACATGACATTATACTTACAGACATTATTATAGCATATGGCTCTTATCAGTAAATTAAGAGAGTGTAGCTGTTTGAGTATCTTACTTTTTATACCTGAATTACATCAAAGATTCAATAATTAATACTTTCTACCTTGTTATTTTCCTAGTGGTTGTCCTTAGTACTAGAAGCTGAAATAATATCCTTTCCAACCACCATTAGTGCAAATCTTGCCTCTCATAGAATTATGTAGAAGCACAGCATTATCTATCCCAACGGGACTGTCCATACACACACATCATGATTCTTCATTTCTATACCCCTTCTTTGGTCTACACCTGTCAAAGATGGGCACTCCATTGTCATTCAACTAACTTAGGTGCTTGAACTCGATGGCACAATCCAAAACAGTCCAGCATTCCACAACAATAGTGAGTTATCCGAAGAAGTTGTCGACCATAGCCATTTACCGCTCAACTTATTATTATGGCCCCACGGAGTATACTGCATTTTTATACTTTTCTGCATGATGGTTAAAACATAGATAGAGCAAGACTTATATACCAACACCTGTACTTTATGTTTCTTATGAGGTCAGTGAAGTCCCCTTAGGATTTACTTTGTAGCTCTGTACTTTATTCTGTAGATCCTTTGTCTGTGTCATCCATGTGGATGAGTCACAGCCAATGCTTGACCAGTTTGCTCTCTGTGAGGGCCTGAGAGGAAGTTTTCTCTCCAAGTCACTCCCCCAAGGCACACTTTACAACTTTGATCTCATTCCTCTGTGGCTCCATAATCTCCTTGTTCAGAAAATTTGGAGCTCAACTGAGTTTCATGATGTTGCAGTACAGGTTCTCTTATGTCCTGAGTCTTTGCTGACCTTGAAAGGCTAGGGCCAAAATGTTGGCTGGCCTTGTGGCTCTTTTATTTCTCCAATTTTGATCTGTGAACTTAGGTTGTTAACCATGCAGAAGAAAAGCTGTTTAGTATCCTGCAGCATCTGCCATTCACTTTGCCTTATCTCACTCAATTGATTTTAGTTGCTGTTGTACATTTCCATTTGTATTTCTGCTTTTCACTTCTTATACTAGGGAGATTATGCGATATTTACATATGTGTGTCTGGTTTATTTCACTTACAAGTATGTGTTCACGTGGCATCCACTTCAACATAAATGCTTCAAGCTTATCACTCTTAATAGCTGACTAATACTCACTCCATTATACAGAAATACCACATCTTTTTCAACCATTCCTGATGTGATGGACATCTTGGTTGTTTCCAAGATTTTGCTATCACAAATTGTGCTGCTATAAACATAGGTACACATATATCACTATGATACAATGTTTTCATTTCCTTTGGGAAAATTCCCAGTAGGGGGATAGCCGGCTTGAATGGGATTTCTAATTCTACTGTTTTGAGGAGTCTCCACACTGACCTCCAAAATGGTTGTACCAGTCTACATTTTCACCAGCAGTGCAGACATGTTCCTTTTTCCCCACAACCTCTCCAACATTTGTTGTTGGTTGATTTCCTTATGATGGCCATTCTTTCTGGAGTAATACGGTATCTCAGTGTTGTTTTTCTTTGCATTTCATGGATGACTAACAATGTGGAGCATTTTTTCATATAATTATTCACTTCTTTAATTTTTTCCTCTGGGAAGTGTGCATTCATCTCAGATGCCCATTTCTGAATTGGGTCTTTAAATTTGAGGGCCCTGTTATATCTTAGTTATTTATATATTCTAGACAGTAGACCTCTATCTGATTGCTTATTAGTTAGGATTTTTTCAAAATTTGTGGGTTCTCTTTTCACTCTGTTGACAATTTTACAGCAAATCATCAAGAAGATCATACAACATGACCAGGTATAATTCGTCCCAGGGATGCGAGGATGATTCAATATTCAAATATCTATAAATGTAATACAGTATATTAATAAACTGAAATCTAAAAACCACATGATCATCTCTATGCATGCAAGGAAAGCTTTTGACAAAGGCGAAAACACTCATTGATGTTCAAGGTCCTACAGAAAATTCGAATTGATGGACTCTACCTTAACTTGATAAAAGCCATCTATGACAACCCAAAAGCTCATATAATCCTAAATGGGTAAAAACTAAAATCTTTTACTCTTAAATCAGGTACAAGACAAGGATGTCCTCTATCACCCCTCCTATTCAATATAGTCTTGGAATCCTTAGCAACAGCCATTAGAAAAGAGGGAGAAATAAAGGGAATAAGAATAGATAAAGAAGAAGTTAAACTATCACTATTTGTGGAAGACATGATACTTTACTTGGAATACCCAAAAATTCCATGAAGAAACTATTAGAACTGATATGAAAATTCAGTACCATAGCGGGATACAAAATCAATACTCAAAAGTCAATAGCATTCCTCTGCACAGATAACAAGCACACTGAAAGGGAAACAATAGAAACACTGCCTTTTTTAATAGCACCATGGAAAATGAAATACCTTGGGATTCACTTAACCAAGTAAGTCAAAGATCTTTTCACGGAAAATTACAACACCCTAAGAAAAAAGATTACAGAGGATTTCAGAAAATGGAAAGATAGTCCATGCTCCTGGATAGGAAGAACCAACATCGTGAAGATGGCCATACTCCCAAAATTGCTGTTCAGATTTAATGCAATCCCTATCAAACTGCCACCAACATACCTCCCAGACATAGAGAAATCATTCCTAAAATTTATTTAGAACCACAAATGATCTAGAATAGCAAAGGAAATCTTGGCCAATAAAAACAAGGCAGGAGGCATCACAATTTCTGAGTTGAAATTATACTGCAAAGCCACTGTGATAAAATCAACATGGTATTGAGGATCAGTGGAATAGATTAGAAGATGCAGGGGCATCTGCAATCACACTCAGCCATCTGATCTTTGACATACGGGCTAAACAAGCTCATTGGATGAAAGATACCCTCTTTAAAATATGGTGCTAGAAAACATGGATTTCTGCATGCTGAAAACTAAAACTTGACCCAGCTCTATGACCATGTACTAAGTTAAAGTCAAAGTGGATTAAAGATCTAAACATTAAAGCAGAAACAATCTCCTGGAACACAAAGTAAGAGGAACTCTTGAAGACATAGGGGTAGGTAAAGAGTTCATGAACAAACATATATTCTCATGGGAAGCACTTGAAACAACTGGGATCAACTCTTCTTAAGGAGCTTCGGCATGTCAAAAGAAACTTTCTAGTTTTTTTTTTTTTGGGGGGGGGAGGGAACCAGAGATTGAACTCAGGCCCTTGCACTTGCCAGGCAAATGCTTATTCTACTGAGCTATCTCCCCCACCCCTTCAAACATTACTTTGATTTATTTTGTAGGTCTAGTCTGGAAACTCTCAGACTGTTGATGATTTATTGATGGTACACCAAGCCTCCTTGTAGTCTTACAAGGAAGCAGGGTCACAGATTTGAACAGAGAAATTTTTTCACATTAGTTTAACATTAACTCATTACAAAACAAAATAAAACTTAGGAACAGCAAATTTTGTAACACTGAAGGGTAAAATAGATTGGGTGGAACTATGTAATGAAGGAGCGTTTTAATGCTTCCGTGTGTCTCAATAGTTAGTGGTACTTGGCAGATTTGAAAAACGGTCATCGTCCCCCCCTTCAGGGTGAAGATGTAAGAGTAGCAAACCTGTAAGTGTATCCTGAAAATAGCTGTACTGATATAGGATGGAGCTTCAGAGCAACATGGCCAAGACAGTCCACGTTGGCTGACTGTTGCCTGGAGTTCACCTCTCCTGGTTTTCCTTCTCACAGAGAAGCAGCTCTGAGGAGTAAACAGTGTGTGTGTGCGTGTGTGTGTGTGTGTGTGTGTGTGCGCGCACGCGTGCACAGGCACTCGCAGACTTGTGCAGCTCAGTAGCTCTTGCTGCAGCAGGGGCAAGTCAGCCTTCAAAAATGACATGACCAAAGGTCACAGCGAGAAATTCATAGCTTCTTGGAGTTGGAATGAAAAATTTCAACTGCTAAAATACAGTTTACCAGTCCTACTATGAGCGTGCGGATGCTTTCTTGTATCTCTGGTGAAATGGCATTGGAAACTAAAGGCAGAGTGGTAAGAAACCTTTTGAACTTGAGTCACCAGCACCACCGGCTAGGGGCAACTGTTGACTGGCCAGAGAAGAGGAAGAAGAGGAAAGGTCTTTACTAAAGCCACTGAGTTTTAGATGAATGGCTAGTGACATTTATTAGTCTTGTCATGTAAATGAGCTGGTGTATGGGGGCTTCTTGGGTCATGGTGGGAGGAATCAGCCTAGACTGCGCTTTCACATCCACAATGAGTCTAGTATTGTGTCATGCTTTTTAGCACAAGCAACAAATGCCCAGGTCCTGATGGATTCACAGCTGAATTCTCTAGTACTAGCTCTGTCCAAAAGCTGGCCAAAATTCACAAAGCTCCAATCGGCATTTTGTTTTTGTTCATTCAAGGAAGAGAAGTTAGGTGTAGTGATGTAGGTAAGTAATTCTATCACTGTGCTGGCCAAGACAGAAAATTGCCAAGTTGTATAACATTAAAATGTAAATATTTATATGCAGACATCAT
>PVKA01025810.1:20475-32627 GCA_004027165.1 Ctenomys sociabilis
GTAGCTTAGGCTGGTCTCGAACTCACAACAATCCTCCTGCCTCAGCCTCCCGAGTGCTGGGATTACAGGCATGCGCCACCATGCCCGGCTATTGATAGAATTTCTAACCCTTTAATTTATACCTAATAGATAACAACGGGACCGTCAAATAGTGGAATGTATGCTTTTTATTGATTAAAAGGATACTTTGTGTTACTTCCTCATAAATTTAGGTTTAAATTCAGGAAAAATGTGGATTAATCTTTTGCATTCTGATTATTATCGAATTTTGTCCTTGTCTGTTGATTGTTTCACTATTACATGAGATTATTATGTTAGTGATTTAAATCAGCGATATTTTTTTAAAAGGACTACAAAATAGTAATAAAAAGAAAATAATTAGAAATGATACAGAACTTCACAAAACAAAATAATATGAATTCAAAGAACAAAAGTTATGAAAAATAAAGATGGCCTGTGAGACAGCTCAGTGGAGCAAGCCCCCTCTTAGGCAAGTGCATGGATGTGTTTGATCCCTGGTACCATGTACTGAAGCAGACCGGTTCCATGGGCACTGAACTAAGCCAGCCACTGAGACTAAGAATGCTAATGTGCACCTGTAATCCTAAGGCTAGGAAGGCTGAAAACAGGAGGATCACTATGAGCCTGAGCTGTATAGTGAGACCTGGTACCAAACGCATAACAAATAAAATATTAAGAAGCAAAAAAAAAATAAACAAGAAGAAGACTTTTTTTAAAGAAAAATTAACTATTAACTGCTCCTTTCCATAGACCAGCAGGCATTCACAGTGTGAAAAGGGAATGAACCTATTAAATCTGTGATGTCTTACCTGTGTTAATAATGAACTAATTTTTCAATTTTTTTCTTAGACTCTAGAATACTGTTAAAAACATTTTAAACAAAAAAAAAATTATACTCTCTGTGATAATGGAAAAATTCTTTTGAACACTAAAATTCCACTCAATTCACCTATAATAAATTTTAAAACATCAATGCTATGGAACATTTTACCTGCAAATTTTTTTATATTAGTATAAATTCTGATGAGTTTGTGTATTGTTTTTTGTTACATTTTTCATGAAGTAATCATACTGAAAATTAAACAATTTAAATTTACTGATTCATTCACACAGGAAATGTATTAGGAATCCAAATGAATTCTAAGTAAATTGTACATAATTAACATCAGTTCACCCTTTATAAATTATTACACAGGCAGAAAACTGCTCTCCTCATAAAACACTGTATACTCAGGATGATAACAGGATGCTAGTGACATGTGCAAAAGTAATGGGACATTCATCTCAAAGTATATTGTTCAACTGTATTTCATTTACCTCTCATATTCGCAATGACCCTTAAAATTAAGCATTGTGTTCACTACGTGGTATGTAAAGTACAGAAATTGTACACTGAAAGAGGTTTGTGTTCCTTATTTTATATTACTGAGCACTTGATGCTGAATGCTATAGTTTGTGTCTAGTGGTCTCCCACAACCTTCATGCAGTTATGGAGCAGACTTCCAGAGTTTGTGATTAACTCATGATCCACTGGGATTATGGCTGTGCATGCTGCACTTAGCATCAGGCTGATAGCCTGATGCAACACAAGGCAGAGAGACTTGCTCTCTGTAGCCATTGCTGCTGCTCCTCCTCCCATTTTCTCTTGCTCTCTGCTCTTTGCTACTGCCATGAAAGGGAGATCTTTGCCATGTGCCACTCTGCATTGGAGCCTTGAGTAAGGACAGAAGGCTCCAGTAACTGTAAGCTAAATATACCTTTCCTTCCTTCATTTTGAGTGTCAGGTATTTGTCTTAGCAATGAGAGAAGAATAACTGAGACAGAATTTGGAACCATAGAACTGGGATCTTTGCTGTAACTACCTGATCATGTTGATTATGAATTTCTGGGAAGGGAGTATGGGAAGAAAGAGGAAAAGATTGAAGATGTCACCTACAAGAGAAGCTTAATGATATTATTCCCTATAACCTAGGCAGTTGAGCTTAACCTCACTTTCTGAGTATCAACCATCTTAGATATAAAATGGAACAGGTATTTTCCACCAAGTATTGATATGTTAAACATTAAGTCCCTACACAATCTGATGAACAAAGATTAAAAAATTAAAAAATAGGAATGAACAATTACATATTTTTACACAGAAATTTAGAAATCTAACCATATACAGCATTGTAGCAGGACAGTCCTATGACATTTTTTTCCTCGTCTCTTGTTTTCATTTATTATCCTTTTGTTAACAAACACTTACTTGAGGGACAGTACGGCAATAATTGGTATGTCATGACAAGCAATATGTATTTAGAAGACCAGAATGACAGGCATTCCAAGCGTGACCCTGATATTACACATCGCTATCTTCAGTGCAGGTATCAGCATATATAGTCAGTCAGGGTGAAAATCCTACCAATTAACTGCTACTTTAAAAAAATCTGCTGAAGATTCACAGAAACATAGCCTTAAGCATCTTGTACATATAAATGTGTGATGTTGCCCCTGCCATGTTTCCTAGATATTCTCCTTGTTCCTTTAGAATTTAAATAAGAGCTCACTTGTTTAAAGTGAAGACACTTTAATTCTTTAACATTTTAAATTATCCCCCGTACTTTTTTCAGATGATATCTAATAAAAAACTTTCTGTGCTGCATAAAATTTCCCATCTTGTTTATAGAAAAATGTTCTTACTTTATTTCCACTGCATTCTGAAAAATGATAGTTGTAGAGGTTTATGAGAATCAGGGCAAGTTTTACTATGTTGGTTGGACGTACCACAACAAAAGTTATAGATGCATAGTTATACTACTAAAAAAGATATAAAAACTAATCAATTCTTAACCTATATATCTATTATTATATCTATTGTGAATAAATGTTTCAGTAAATTTACTAATTGCTTTGATAAATTTGTTTAGTTTATAAGTGATTATATTTTTATGTGGTGGAACTAATGTTCTATTAATTTTTCTGAACATAGCATAAAATCATTTCTTCTAAATAAATTACTCAGAAATATACTTCTGTAGTTATACAATAATATGAAGTTTCAGTGAGTATATTTAATTATCACAAGCTCTAATATAACTTTTTCTATGATGTGCTTCAGTGAGATAGGTGGTTATTTTTGACACATCTCATCTACAGTAAACAGGAATATCTTGTCTTCAGTAACTTTTTGACGACAATTATGGAATAACTCGTTTTCGTTTTCAATATCAACTCAATATTTCATACTGACTCTCACACAGACCTCCATAAATTGTTGAAAAATAATAAAAATCAGTGTATTTGAGTTACATTTATTCAGACTAAGTTCTAATTGCTCATTTAAAATAATTTAATATTAAATTAACTGATAAATACAAACTGATACACACACATGAGAAGTTTATGGTGTTCAGGGTATTTTTCTCTATATAATATTTAAACAAGGTTAAATGTTTCTCTCTTTGAGGAGATATATTTCATTTATTACATTTTTTTTTTTGTTTCTGGGAATCTGAATCAGGCTTTCCCATATGCTGAGTAAGAGCTTTATACTGAGCTATATCCACAGGCTTACATTTGTGCTGAAAAATATATGAAATCTTTTAACTTTTCCAAATGTACAGCTACTTATCATTTTCTAGGTTTGGATACAGCAGAATTTCATATTCTTGGATTGTTTTCTTTTCCAAAACCCCCCTCCCGCCAAAAAAAGAAGTATTAATATTGGGAAAAAATAGGACATGGAATATATATAACCATTTATAAAATGATTTTCAAAAGATACAGTTAAATGGAATTAATTACATTACAGAATACAAACTGTAAAACTATCCATAACATCAGTATTTCTCAGCAAATTTAACACAATGTCTATCAAACTATTAGTAACATTCTTTGTCTAAATCAAAGAAACAATATTAAAGTTTATTAAGAAAGACTCCAAATTGCCAAAGAAATCTTGAGAGAAAGATAGAATAATAAAAGCAGAAGGCAGATAGATCCTTGTAACTCTAGTTATTCAGGATTCTGAAACAGGACCATCTTATGAAAGCTTACAAAAATAATGAGACCTGTCTCAAAACAAGATTGAAAGCTGTTCTGGGGATGGAGCTCAGTAGTACACTGGCCTCATGAACATGAGGTCCTGGATATATTTCCCAATACTGAACAAATAATAATTGATAGTGATTAAAATTGCGTGGTTGTCATACATGAGATGTATGCAGTAGCCCAAGGCCGTAAGAAATACATCCATGGATTTAATGTCTTCTATTATCGATAGAGGTGTCAAGAACAGGCAGTGAATAGAAGACAGTGTGTTCAAACAATGACAATGAAACACCAGATGTTCACAATCAGAAGAATGAAATTGAACCCTTAAATTATGGCCCGTATAAAACTAAACTCAAAATCAATTGAAAACCTCATTTTAAACTGTGAAAATATTAAGTAATTGGGAAAAAAACATGATAAAAATCTCCATGGGAAAGGTATGAGTGAATACTGTTTGGACTATGTAAATGAACAGGCAGAAGACCCCAGCACTAGACAAGTGCCAGTATTTTAAGCTTAAAAGTAAAAGAAAAACAAGAAACTAAAGCTGCAGCACTCTGATAGCACATATAATTTGCAAAATATACATACAATAAGGGTTTGATATTCAAAATCATGAGAAGCTCAACTCACTAATAACAAAAGACCTGAGTCAAAACAAAAAGTACCTGATAAACTTTTTTAAAAATAAAAAGATGTTTTCATATACTAAAGTATTATTCAGCCATAAGAATGATAAACTTGAGACTTTTGTAGGTGAATGAGTACAAATCAAGATCATACCCATAAGTGAAATACATTTACCTACATGTATAAACATTGTATTACCGCACTGATTAATGTGATATCTCAGTACATAGTGTGAAAAATGAGTGAATAAATGAGATCCAAAGTGTATAATAGCCGTTCTGAACTGAATTGTTGAGAAGATGTTCAGAAGTAAAGAGAAACTGAGTTGCAAAAAAAGGAAAGCAAAGAAAGGAAATGTGAAGTATATATGTATATATATATATATATATATATATATATATATATATATATGTAGAAAAGTAAAACACATATATAACATATAATGTTATGACAGATACAGATATATCTTAAATGTTAATATATATATGTATCTATATAGATATGTTAATATATATATATATATATATGATCAATTATTGCTATTGAAATTCTCAATATGAGTAAGAATATATAATATATGGAATTTGTTTACCGGTGGTGGATTATTTAATTTAAAATGTCCTTGAGATTCATCTATTTTGTCGTTTATGATTAATGAGTATTTGGTATGTATATATACTACCTTTATATTAGGTAAGATAGTTATACTGTTAGATTCTCTTAGTTCATTTGAAAAGTTTGTTCTAATAATTTTTCAGGGCCAGCCAAATAGTTCAGCAGATTAACGCGCCTGCAAGCAGGCGCAGGGCCCAGGGGTTCCATCCCCTTTCCTACAGTGCAGGCCCTGCCCAGAGGCATGCTGAGTCTGCAATTGAGACTGGATACGGTGGAGCACACCTATAATTCAAGCTCTTGGGAGGCTGTAAATAGACAGATCACTATGAGTCCGATCTAGTAGTGAGACCATGAACACCCTGTAGACCTTTCCCTAAAATACAAATAATAATAATAATGATTATTATTTATAATAATTATTGTTATTATTATTATTGAACAATATTTTGTGCCTTTTTTGTACTATGAGTGTCTACTATGAAGAAAAAAATACTCAATATAATAATAATAGCCACATTCTTATTAGCTTAATTTGAAACTCTATTTTATTTTTTTCTCATTAAAATAAAAAAAGTAAAGGTAGCAATGGAAAATGTTAGCAAAATACAAAATTCATTATGTAACAGCAACACATAATAAAGAGTAAAAGGTAATTATCTGCCTGCTAACATAATAATGGAAACTACAATAAACCACAAACTAATGGCCATGAGAAATACTAGAAAATGTTAAACTTTGCTGATCATTAGAGAAATGTAAACCAAAATCTTCATTAGTTATCACATCACCTCTATTAGGATATCAAATAAAACAAAATCTATCAAATGTTCATGAAGATATGGAAAAAAAGGAAGAACTGCCTTAAAAAATTAAAAATGGTAATAATACATAGTAGAACAAAACCATTCCTTGCATATATCCAGAGGAAATTAAATCAAAATTTTGTTATATCTTCATGCTCTTGTTTTTGCAAAGGTATGCCTAATATCATACTATGCCTAATAGCCCATATAAATACCACTGGAAGGATAGTCAGATCTTTAATCCATTTTGACTTTAACTTAGTGCATGGTGATAGAGCTGGGTCAAGTTTTAGTTTTCAGCATGTAGAAAGCCATGTTTTCTAGCACCATTTGTTAAAGAGGGTATCTTTCTTCCAGTGCGCTTGTGTAGCCCCTTTGTTGAAGGTAAGATGGCTGAGTGTTTTCATAGATGCCTCTCCGTCTTCTAATCTATTCCACTGATCCTCAGGTCTATTTTGTTGTGAATACCATGTTGATTTTATCACAGCGGCTTTGTAGTATAATTTCAAGTCAGGAATTGTGATGTCTCCTGCCTTGTCTTTATTAGCCAAGATTGCCTTTGCTATTCTAGGTCGTTTGTGGTTCATGGAGAGAAAACGTTCTCTCAAGCTCTCACGGAGAGCGAACTGGTCAAGCATTGACCGTGACTTATCCACATGGATGACACAGACAAAGGATCTACAGAATAATGTACAGGACTACAAGATAAACCCTGAGGGGACTTCACTGACTTCATAAGAAACATAAAGTACATGTGTTGGTATGTAAGTCTTGCTCTATCTAGGTCTTAACCATCCAGCAGAAAAGTATAAATGAAGTATACATCATGGGGCCATAATATTAAGCTGAGCTGTAAATGGCTATGGTCAACAACTTCTTTGAATAACTCACTATTGTTGTGGAATGCTGTACTGTGTTTGATTGTATTGTCGAGTTCAAGTACCTAAGTTAGTTGAATGACAATGGAGTGCCCACCTTTGACAGGTGTAGACAAAGGAAGGGGTATAGAAAAAAAAATCATGATGTGTGTGTATGGACAGTACAGTTGGGATAGATACCGCTGTGCTTCTACATAATCCTATGAGAGGCAAGATTTACACTAATGGTGGCTGGACAGGATATTATTTCGGCCTCTAGTACTATGGTCATCCACTAGGAAAATAATTATTGAATTTTTGATATAATTCAGGTATAAAAAATAAGTAAACAGCTACACTCTTTGTTCACTGATAAGAGATATCTGCTAAAATAATATCTGCAAATATAATATCATGTATGCACCTTGTACAATACCAAAACGTTATGAAAACAGTTCTCAATGTATTAATTTATCGAATCTGTCTTGTTAAGGTGTCTTGAAACTGTCTGATTGATATTTATACTTCAATAAAATAAAAAATAAATTAAAATAAAAAAGAATAGTCAGTCACTATCACTAAATGAATAAATAAAAGGTGGTACATATTCATACCAAGTACTTACTAGTCATAAAAGACAAAATAGAGGAATCTCAAGGACATTCTAAATTAAATAATCCACCACAGGTAAACAAATTCCATATATTCGTACTCATATTGAGAATTTCAAAAGGTTTATCTCACATAGACAGAGGTTAGAAGGATATTTACTTGACTCTGAGTTCCTTTGTGTTGGAATAGGGGTACTGAGGAGATTTGAGTTCAAAGATACAAAATTTCAGTTGCAAAGACATAAGCCCAAGGGATCTACTGCACTTGATGAAGGTTGCTGAAATTGTAGTGTATTCTGGAGAAAAAACTACTGAAAGAAAGTAAAGTTCCTCCAACAAAATGGTAATTGTATGAGAGATACATGCGCTGATTCATTCTGTATAATCATCTCACAAGGCACGTGTATTTTATAACACATCACACACAATAAATGCAGGCATTTATCTGTTCATTAAAAGTCAGAATAAGTGATTTTAGAGTAGAGCACAAAGTATAATATTATACAGAAACATGGACATGTTAATAATTTTGAAAAATAGTATTTTTTGTTTTCATTACTTTTTTCTGTATTCAAGAATTTCATACCATATAAAAGAAGTCCCAAGAATCCTATGCCTCTTTCCTACCAGTATTTGTATATATAAGAATTAAACCTCAAAGTTAAATAACATTTTATTAAGTACTTTGTTATATAAGGAACATTTTAGTGTATTATAAATTTCTATATAAAAATTACTTTCTATCCAAAAAGACGACTCCTCCATAAGTAGACTATGGCTATGACTTAGGCACTCATCTCCAAACCCTGCAAAATAAAGAATAAGGCAAATAGAAAATGTTTAATTTTATTTCTTCCCATACATTGCATGAGTTTTTCTAAACTCTAAAATACCTGAACTTAAATCTGAATTAAAATCCCCTATCATTAACAGCAGGAAGCATAATAACTTTATGTTGTATGTGCTGTAAAGGTTTAGAATTCCGACATTCTGAGAACTGAGGCAGGATGATTTCAAGTTGGTCCCAGTAGGCCAACTTAGCCACTAAACAAAACCTTATTTTATGTTCAAATTTTAAAAAGTGTTGGAGATATAGCTCAGTGTACAGGCCTTAGGTTCAATCTTTGCTACTCCAAAAAAAAAAATGAAAGTGAAATTTCAGATGAAACACTATGGATAATTTCATGATTTGGATGATGTCTTAGTTACTCTTCCTAGTGCTAACACAAAATATCCAACAAGGAAAGCTACCGCAGAAAAGTTTACTTAGCTCACAGCTTGAAGATGTTGCACTACGTAATGGGTTGGTTCCAAGGCAGAGTGACTTTGAAGTTCATGGAGAAGAAGGCAGGAAAAGTGACAAATGACTTCAATAGTACCTTCTTTCCCTTTTCATATTCTATGGAGGCTGCTGGGACAAGGGCAGTGCCAAACCATTCAGTGGACCAATTTAGTAATCCCAGAATGGTATCATGAGTCCCACTTTCTTAATCCAGCCACCTCTGAAAAAATCTGGCCTATGTTGGCATGAGGTTTGGGGGAACATCTACACAAAAGGTGGAACAGTTGTGTGATTTTCTTTTATTCATAATTTTACTAATATTAACTAATTATTTTCATTAATTTGCTTAGTTTATATAACTTATTTTCTTAGTAAATTTTCTGAAAATTTTAAGAAATAAAGAAAAGAAGAATAATAAGTGATTTCGGTCTTCCAATTGTTCTTCTGGTCTATTCATGAAAGGAAATCACTTAGAAGTGAAAGGATTTAGAGCACAGTTTACAGGAAGAATTTCTGTTGGTGTTCTAGTATGTTGTGCATAGTTTTGTATTTTAAGCAGGAATGGCAAACTATAGTCCAGGGGCTAAACCCTTCTCAGCATTTGTTACATTTTTTTCTTTTAAATCAAGTTTTACTGGGACCTAATCACACTTGCTTTATATATTACACACACACACACAAACACACACACAAATTTTTGTTTGTTTGCTTTTCTACACAACATCTAAGCAGTGATGAGAGAGACACACACCATGCATTTCTAGGCCCTGAATATTTGTGCTCTGAAGTTTTACAGAAGATGTGTGGATCCTAGTTTTACAACACAGACAAAAATCAGTAGCATAATTTCAGAATGCAGCATAAACAATTTTATTACTAGTTAATGTCCTAGCTCTCATTAAATAAATGAAGAAAAAATAAATAATTTCTTGATTGCAAAAAGCTAATTCAGAGAGAAGCCTAACATTACAATGCCCATTAATGTGATTTTTTTCCAATTGCTTCTCAGAAAGGAAATGAACAAACAAAAATCCCTTCAAACTGCACTGTTGTTAAGAATAAGCGTGGGTTGATCACATCAGTAGTAGGTAGGACTGATAATGAGAAAGGAGGATGATACGCTGTGAAGTTTGAGGCCACCTTACTTTTTGTATTAAGGAATTAATACATTTTAAGAAGTAATGTATTAATACTTTTTGTATTAAGGAATATTATATCTAAAGCACCTCACACATTACTTAAAACCATCACTGCTTAGTACAAATTTAAGGGGGAAATGTCACGAGGTGGCCTTCCTGGGTGCAAAAGATGAGACTAAAGAATGTACTACAGAGTGGAGCAATAACTGCAGGTGCACTATGTGACTATTATAGAAAATAGAGGAGAAAAGGCTGCGGCTCTTCTCAAGCCAGGAAGTGCTTGCTTTCCAGGAAGGCGGCTGTGCTCAGCATCCCATACCATCTCTGGTGAACTCTGAACCCCACGGTGAAGCTGTGAACTCCATCTCCTCATTTTTACACCGCCGTGATCTTCTCTCTCTATGCTACAACAGTGTTAGTGTGAGCAAAAAATAAAGTGGAAGTGATATTACATCACATTGGAATAAACTGAAGTATTAGGGGTTTGAATAAATTGCAAATTCTATAATACTTCTGAAATAGTTTTCTTTCTAGAAAATGAGTCATAGATCGCTTTGACAATATTGTTCATCTATGATAAATTTACAGTCTAAATTATTAATCAAACAAGTTGTTGTTAATTCTAACCATGTTAAATATGGTAGAAAGCTCATTCAATAATTTAATTGTAAATTCACATACATGTTCGAAATTCCAAAAATGGTATCTAGAGATGAAGATATATATATATATATATATATATATATATATATATATATATATATATATATTTTTTTTTTTTTTTTTTTTTTTTTCTATCTTGTTTTAGCCTGTTCTATCAGCTAAATAGAGTTAAATTATCTTTGAGTGTGCTCGACTTTGGACATCATTATAAAAATTAGTATTGGTATGTGCATGTTTATAAACAGATCAGTATAAAAGAATGGAGCAACAATGGCTTGTATTATTTAGGGTCTACTTTCTATTTAGCTCATAGTAATATTTGTCATAGTTATGAGCATTAACTTTGATTTGCTATAGCAATTGCTATATTAAAGATGTAGTCTATGCTTTTGCCGAAGAAAAGAAAAATTTATTATCTTGGAAATGCTAACAACAAAAATGTTTATTTGCATAATGGGAAAATGGGAACAGAGAAGTAATTTTGTAGAAATCTGTTGTAGGGAATGAAAGTAATGACAAAACACGGAGAAGAGTGCTAATCTTCAGGAAGTAATTGACATACACTCAGATAATATTTATAACTTGTGTATATACTTAAAATTTGCATCAAATCAGTTTCCAGAAAAACTATAAATCTAATTTTACATTCAGCAGTATCACAGAGCAACCAACAAGAAGCAGTACATATTTACGCTGTGCTTTGCCTTAATGTATGCATGAGGATAAAATATTCTTATAGATTCACTAGGAAACAAGCAACTACAAAGCTAAATCCAGATTACAATAAAGTCATGTCTTTATGTAAATGTCATGTTTTGGCCCAAAGGTCATGTCATTGTTTAAAGCTGAAATTAATCCAACAGGATCCATTAATTTTTCTCAGCATGCAACTTTAATAATACGACTTAGAATGCCGTTTTCACGATGATGTCAAGATATCCTGCTAATATTCCTCTTTTCCATTACAAATTTTCTCTCTAATTTATACTTTTTCTTCTGAAAACATATTTTAGCTCCAGCTGCACTGTGTTTAGCTTACCATCTGTTGAGCAATCGGATTCAGCTGTAAATTGCGGCGCATATTTCTGCAGGACAATTCTGCCAAATGACCATCCTTCCCACAGCCAGTCTATCTCCAGTCTGTAGTGATGCGTGGACATTCCAACGTTCACAAAAACAATTTATGGTGTTCACAAAACAATATTTCTGTAGGGAAATAACTTGTGACAACTAAAAATGGTAAATAAATATTTCCATGTATTCTGAGTTAAACCTATAGCTCAATTTTGGTTTCAGTATTAGAACTAAAATCAAAAGTCTGATACTAAAAAGGAAATATACAATTCCTTCAAAATGGGTTCACCTGAAGGGCAGCTTTTTTAAGGAGATGTATTCATGAAAATATGTGCAAATTAATTTTCTTATAATAAAAGCATGACAAGTGGTTTCACCCTTTTTTTTTCTTTTTTCTTTTTTTTTTTTTTTTTTTTTTTTTT
>PVKA01025811.1:0-32525 GCA_004027165.1 Ctenomys sociabilis
CTATCCATACTTACCTATCTATCTATCTATCTATCTATCTATCTATCTATCTATCTATCTACAATTTTGTGAATCTATTTAACTGTGTTGGTTTTCATACCCAAGAACAAGGGATATCTTTTCATTTTATGATATCCAGAATTACATTGGAATGGAATTATATTCCACATACTATAATTAAATGTATCATATCATATCATTATATTATATTACATTCTCTATAAGTCTTTTGGTTAAGATTTTGGGGCTTTCTATGTAGAGCATCATGTCACCTGCAATTAAAAATAAGTTAATTTTTTCCTTTCTGATGCTTATTCCTTTGTTTCTTTCTCTTAAGATCATTTTAAGTGAAATACATCATATATAATTTAAATAGTGCACTGTTTCTCTTGTGTGAGTAAACCAAAACATAATTAAAGAGGAATACAGAAGATATGTGTTAGGAAATAGGAACCTATTCAAGTAGTAAGGAAAACAAGATAGGGAGTCTTATTGAGGAGGTGGATCCATCAGCTGAGGAATGTATAAAATGATGTGATATTTGTACATAATTGAGTACTACTCAGCTGTAAAGAAAGGCAAACTCAAGGCTTTTACAGGTAAATGGATACAACCATAAACCATACTTATAAGTGAAATAAATCAAAATTGCAAGTATAAACATCATATTGTTTCCCTAGTTTAAGAAACTGAAGGAGTAACTAAGATCCAAAAGGCACAATAGATAGAGTCAAAGGGAAAGTAATTGTTCAAAAGGAAAGAACAACTGGGAAGGTAGAAAAGATAAAGAAAGGAAGGGGGAAAAAAGGTATGTATGTATACAACAACATAGCTAAGATTATTTTACTACTAATTTCTACTAGTTAATTGACATGAACAGTTAGCGCTTATACTGTATGATCAATTTGCACACCTGTAGCTGGTAATCTGACAAATTATGTTAAAGATAACAACATGCAATATAATGACCATTGTTAGTTTCCTGTTATCTTTTTTGAAATTCTGCATTGTTTTTATTTTTCTTTTGTTTCTTTAAAATAAAGTGACTAGAAGAAAAAAATTGAAAAAAAGCTTTTGTTTATGGGGAGGGTGAGAGGAATGAAAAGGAGGGGTGGTAGATGGGAAAAAAGAAGACAAATTATGTAAAGGTACAAATTCCTTGTATTGAATGTTGTTATGTATGGTAAATATGTACTCATAAAAATTTAAAAAATGAAAAGAAGACAATTGCATTTCTCTGGTAATAAAATTTGTATCTGTTGATGTAAAAAATTTATAAATATATGTTAAAAATACAGAAGTTATATAATACCAAATTCTAAAATATTATCTTCTTAGTTTGTAAATATTCTTCTAATGTCATCTATATGGCTATAAGCATCAAATTTATTACAGTAAATGACACATGAAAGCAATGCAAAGGTAATAAAAACAAATATAACTGTGACATTCAATATATGGTATAGAAAAAATTTGTGCAATATAAAGGATTGATAAGTGGTAAAATTATAAATTGATGTTTAACACTGCCCCATTTCTGAGGATAGTATAAATCACACTGGAAAACCAAATGAGTTGTTTCCTACTATCTCATTGTATATAATATGAAAGGTTTTCTGGGGTTGCCAGAATTCAGAAGATACAAGTACACTAAATCTCCCACAGAAAGATCCTCAATTTCTGAGAAAAAATCCTGGAGTCATTTAGTCCCAGAAAAACAGAATCCTAAATCAAACATTATGTGACCAATGTCACTTGTTTACATACTTGTCTAATTTTCATTATTAATGCAAAAAGATCAGTGTGTCTGTCATGATGTCTCTTTTTGATATTCTCTGTTTATTTAATCAATTCTGAGCTAATAGGACACATATATAGGTTCGTTAATAGATTCATTAATATAACATACATAAACGTCAATATTGCTTCTTTCTATTGGTCAAAAGAACACCTTCAGAAGAAACAGGCTCTCATTCCAAAAGAAAACATTACTTAGATTTTATACAGAAATGCAAAATACTATTTCCTGTAATAAAGAATAGCAAACAAAAATTGCAATATTAGAAAATGATCCAATTTTACTATAACTGGAGTAATAATACTATGGGTAAAATAAAGAGGGCTGCCCAAAAGTAATCACCATGTTATTTAGAGTACAGAAGAAACATAAATGGCTGAGGCAAACTTGAAGTGAAATTGTATGAATATTTAAGAAAGCCATGACATTACTTCTTAATAATGAAGTCATTAGGTCAGGGAATGAGGCGCAGCAGAGAGTATTCAGCATTGTAGAGCAATGGAGGGGCAGCTTGAATGATGGAGTTCAGCCCTGTAAGTCAAGTTGGCTCTGTGTTCAGAGTTCAGCCCAGTGGGTGGAGTTCAGTGATACAGGTCTTAGAGGAGAGCCTGAGACCTGAGTCTGGGCCAAATGAGCGAAGGAGAACTGCTAGGCACAATGGGGCCCATTATGAGGCCCAGAACTTCAGGAGATCCTTTGCCATGAAGGAAGCAGGTGGTGACTTAGGTGAACTACTCTGCTTGGAAGACTCCAGGCACATGAAGTGTGTGTGTGTGGGGGGGCTTAGTCAAACTCAGGGGAGCTTCTTTACATACAAATTATCAATTTACAATCTCAGTTGCTATATAGCTATATTGTTTGCTCCTGTGGTCTACAATAAAAAAGCATTAGTTAACAAACTTTGTCAATTTCTAAATTTCATTTGCTGTTGTTAATACTGCTAATTGTACTACTATAACTAGAATATATAGGACAGAGGACAACGCCATAAAGAAACTAAGATTCCACTATCAATAGAGAAAGTAAAATCTTGGGACGCAAAAACACAAGAACCGCTGACAAAGAAGAGATAATAGACAACAGACTCATTAGAGAGGGGCTCTGATTGCAGTGATACACCTGCTTACAATCAAATGTTCACAAAAAGTATTACATAAGTCAAAATAATACGTTTCTCTGACATAGAGATGAGAAAAAAGGATGACAAAAATGCAATCTCAGATTTTTTGAACCCATTGAGAACATATATAGGAGATATTAACTGATAAGATATAGGTAGTCATATAACTGAAATGTCTGAAAAAATACCAACGGAAGTACAGAAACAGCCACAGAAAGCCATAAAGAAAATCAGATCATGAAAATGGAGAAAAATAACTGAACTGTGTAGGAGCTGTTTTGTCTCCAGTAATAACTGTGCTCAGAAGTCTAGGAACACTAACAGTTGTAAAGAATATTTCTAATACAAAGAAGTTCCTGAGAAAGAAGTTTGTACATGGGAGCCCACTAAAGTAAGAATAATGATGCAAACTAGAAACATATACTAAATTTTAATTCAAAGAGTAAAAATAAATAGCAGAAACAAATACTGAAACAGAATGTCAGTACCAATGGTACAGAATTTCAAAGCAAGAACAAAAATTATCAACAGTTGTTGCATTACATATTGTCATCATTGAATCTGTTGTACAGATTACTAGATATAGGTATGCGTAACTGCTGAAATAAACATTACTGTTGACTTTCAATAAACCTTGAGATTTTTCTTTCTCCTTTTTACCATCTATTATATAAAATTTATTTTAAAGAGAGTATATTAATTGATAAGACATTAGAAATGGTACACATTTAGAAGAACAAGGTATTCAAACATGGTTTTTGTGTTAACTTTGCTGTCTTCAAAAAGTTTCTAACAGCATAAAAAACATCTTACCAGGTTAGTCAAAGTGAAAATTTTAAACATTATTTTACATTAAAAAAAAAACTGATGGAGTTAAGCTTCACTTCAGGAGGGTTAACAACTTAAGTCTATAGAACAAGAATTACAGAAAAAGAAGGGCTACAAGGATAGTTAGCATTTTGGCTCTAGCCATTCAATGTGAGGACTCAGGACATAAGAGAACCTGTACTTGTAACATCCTATTTCTCACTGGTGTACAAAGTTTACTGATTAAAGGGATTATGGGGTCACACAGGAAAGTGACTGACAATGTAGTGTGCCTAATGAGAGTCACATGGAGAGAAAATATTTTCTCAGGCTTTCACAGGTAGCAAATTGGTCCAGCAATGGCCATGACTATCCACATGGTTCACACTGACAAAAGATCTACACACTGTGGTAAAGGGTTTCAGGCAAAATCCTGAGGGCATTTGACTGACCTTGTCAGATACAAAAGTTACATTGCTCATTATATAGGCCTTGCTTTATCTTGGTATTAAAACCCAAGAGAAGTAGAAACCTGAGATATAAAAAGTACAGCCATATCAATAGGCTGAGCTGTAAAAGGCTCAAGTCAACAACTTCTGACATCATCTGTCTTTTGAATAAGCCACTACTGTTATAGACGACTGGACTATGTTGGATTATTTTGTTGAATTCATGCATCTACAATTTTAAATGGAAATGGAATACCCATCACTGACAAAACTAAGCAAAAAAGGGGATAAAAATGAAGGACCATTTTGTATCTGTATATACAAAATAGCATAAATATATAGCTACTTTCTCTTAATTCAATGAGAAGAAAAGATTTGTAATAATAGTGTTTGGAGAGGATAACATGTCTCAACCCAGAACTTTGGAAAAAATCTTGACTCATAAACACTGAGACAAAGGTCTTCTCTCTAGAATTTATAAAGAACTACAAAACATTAGAGCACCAAAATTTAAAGATCCAATCCAGAAATGTGCATCCGAGATGAACACATACTTCTCAAAGGATGAAATTAAAGAAGTGAATCAATATAAGAAAAAAAATGCTTTATATTACTAACCGTATTTGAAATGCAAATTAAAACAACACTGAGATACCATCTCACCCCAGAAAGAATGACTGTCATAAAGAAATCAATGAACAACAAATGTTGGAGAGGCTGCAAGGATAAAGGAACTGTTCTCCAGTGCTTGTGGGAATGTAGACTGGTGCAACCATGATGGAAATCTGTGTAGAGACTCCTTAAAAAACTAGTACTGGAAATTCCATTCAATCTAGCTATCTTCTTACTGGGAATTTTCCCAGATGAAATGAAAACATCATACAATCGTGATATATGTGCACCTATGTTTATAGCAGCACAATTTGTGATAGTCAAATCTTGGAAACAACCAAGATGCCCATCATCTGAGGAATGGATGGAAAATATGTGATATTTTTACCCAATGGAGTATTACTCAGTTAAAAAGAATGATAAACTTGAAGCTTTTATATTAAATTGGATGCCACTTGAAGATATACTCGTAAGTGAAATATACCAGAACCACATGTATAAATATCATATAGTCTCCCTAGTATTAGAATTCAAAAGGAGAAACAAAAATAGAAAGGTAGGGGCTGTGGTGATGGCTCAGTGGGATAAGCAATTCCCTGGTAAATGAAATGGCCTGAGAGCCCCAGAGACTGGCCAGAGACAGCACAGCAACTATGCCATCCTCCTCAATCCCGCCCGTGCCCGCCAGCCCCAGAGACCTTCCGAGACAGTGAGGCCCACGGTCTGAGACAGCAGCTGACTCCAACGGCCTACTGGATCCTGCCCCAAGCCTCCGAGTGAGTGGAAATTTGCACGACTCACCAGGCTTTCCAGATCAGTGAGTGTGTGGTGAGTCTGAGGGAGAGCCATTGGCTTCTTCCCACACAAGCGACCCGGATCCCTGCCCCTAATGCCTCCATGCCAGTGACTGGCCTGAAACCTCAGGACCCACTCACCAGCACCTCCCCGGATCCCCTACCCTAAAGCGGGCTGAATGAGTGGGAATTTCCCCGACTCCCTGGGCATCAAAGTTCAGTGAGTGTACAACTCCAGGCCCACCGTGCTGGAGAAACATTTCCCAGGGATTCGCTGTCCCCCTACCGCCTGTGGCCCAGTGAGAGCTCCAGGCCCACTGTGCCAGAGAAACATTTCCAGGCAATTGTCAGTCCCAACACACAACCCCAGATGCAGGTCAACTCGGCCTGGAGTGAGAACTCCAAGCCTGCCACACTGGAGGGACATTTCTCAGCAATCCCCGGTCCGATGTCACGGCCTGAAACCCAGCACAGCCTGGCCTGTGAGTGAAGGCTCCAGAACCACTGCACCAGAGGGACCTTTCCCAGCCTTCTCAGGTTACGGCCTGTAGACCCAGACCCAGCACAGGCTAGCCGACCCAGTACAGCCTACTCAGTGAATAAGATCATCCAGTATCCTTGTGTGAGCCCAGAACCCACCAAAGCCCAGGCCTGCTCACCTGGGGAATGACCTGCCTGACACAGGAGGGCATCAACAGAGGGGAACCAAGGAGCTGCAGCAAAAAGGAACTGAACACAACAGCTAGATCCAGGATACGCATACCTGGAAAATCTCAAACTTAATAGACTGGCACCCGAATCTCATAACAAGCTAAGGTTATAGCTGCACCAAAGCTCTACTGCAAAGGTCAAAGGTCAGTGCTATACAAAATGACAAAGAAAGGGGAAAAACACAATCCCAGACCTCGAGTCCACCAGTAAGGGCAGACGACAGAAGCTCAGCTGCAATGAATGAATTAAAAGATACAGCAGCAAAGGAACAACAGCAGAAAGCTATAGAGGAAATAAAACAAGAAGTAATCCCCCAAATTAAAAAAGAAATATCTGAATACACAGTATCTGAAATAAAGAATGAATTCTAGAAACATTGGGTGGAAAAACTATGCTCAGCTGGAAGAAGTGCAGAGAGCAATATTCCAGCTGAAATGTATGAATTAACAGCATTTGAAGCAAAGAAACATGAGCAGAAAGATCATGAAGAACTCAAAGCAGAAATAAGTTCTGAAATCAAAAAAGATATCTTTGAAGAAAAATAATTCTTTGAAGTCATAGCATCTGAAATACAGAAACAAGTCCAGAAATATACAGAGGAAATCCAACTTGGAAGAAACACTGCACAAAAAGAATTAATAACTACCTCTAAAGAAGACATGGATAAAAAAAGTTGAGAAGATCAGAAATATGATGGATTCCTTGAATGAGCAATACAGAAAAGAAATAGAACACATGAAATACAGTCAAAGAGATATAGAACAACTAAAAGTATCAATCATGAGTCTACAAAACTGTTTCAGTGAAAGTGAAGACAGAGTTTCAGATCTTGAAGATGCCAGAGCAGCTAGTGAAAAGGTCAGAAAGGATCTCTTAAAACACAAGGAGAATGCAGGAAAAAATAATCCATCACCTGCAAGATGATGCCAGGATGAACAATGTGAGAATAATTGTCAGCAACGAGAATAAAGGAGTCAATAAAAATGACATAAAAAGAATTTGGGGAGAAATAATAGCAGAAAACTTCCCAAATATGAGGAAACAATCCAAAATTCATGTCACCAAAGCATACAGAACAGCAAATAACTTCAACCCAAGTAGAAACACACCAAGACATATAATAGTTAAGATCCCAGAAATCCAGCACAAAAATAATATACTGAAAGCTTCTAGGGAGAAGGAGCTCACATTCAAAGGAAAACCCATCAGAATTACAGCCAACTTCTCTACACAAACAATGAAGGCAAGGAGAGCATGGAGCAGAATTCTTCAAGTCCTACACGAAAACAAATTCCAGCCCAGACTATTGTACCCTTCAAAACTCTCTTTCAAGTTTGATGGAGAAGTGAAATACTTCCACAACAAAGAACAACTAAAGAATTTCATGATGACAGAGCCATCACTTCACAGGCTGCTGAAAGATGTTCTAGAGAGAGACAACAGTGACCAGAACTCCATGAATGAGAATGAAAGGAACCCACTAAACAGGACAGACAATTAAACACAGTTTACAAAGGAGTAAACAACACCAGGTAAATATCATGACAAACATAAGTCAGCACATTTCAATTATAACCATCAATGTAAACGAACTCAGTTCCCCAATGAAGAGAAATAGACTGGCACAGTGGCTTAGGAAAAAAAATTCAACGATATGCCGTATACAAGAAACACACTTAACTCAAAAGAAAATTCTTAGGCTCAAGGCCAAAGGATGGAAAACAATACTACATGCCCCAGCACCTCAGAAAAAAGCAGGAGTAGCAATTCTGTTCTCAGACAGTCTCAACTTCAAACCAAGAATGATCAAACGACACAAAGAAGGTCACTATATACTGGTCAGGGGAAAAATTCAAGAGCAAGAAATAATACTCATAAATATCTATGCACCAAACACAGGAGCACCCAACTATGTAAGACAAATCTTAAGGGACATGAAAAACTTAATGTCTAAGAATACAATTTTAACAGGAGACCTTAACACACCTTTATCTCTAAAAGATAGGTCAACCAGACAAAAAATTAGCAAAGAAGTAGCAGAATTGATCCAGAGCTTGGAACAAATGGACCTGGTGGACATATACAGAGTGTTCCACCCAACCACAGCTGAATACACATTTTTTTTCAGCTGCACACGAGTCATTTTGAAAAATAGACCACATACTAGTCCAGAGGTCATGCCTAAGTATATGCAAGAAAATGGAAATTATCCCATGCATACTATCTGACCACAATGCAATGAAACTGGAACTAAATGAAAAAAAAAGAAACCAGAAAAACCCACTAAATTCATAGAAACTAAACAACACCCTACTCAGCAATCAATGGGTTGCAGAAGAAATTCAACAGGAAATTCAACAATATCTACAATTCAATGAAAACTCAAGTACAACTTACCAGAATTTATGGGATGCGATGAAAGCAGTTCTTAGAGGCAAAATCATAGCTATGAACTCACACATTAGGAAAACAGAACAGGAACAAATTTGCACCCTAATGTTGCACCTCCGACAACTAGAAAAAGAAGAGCAAACAAATCCCAGAGCACAAAGAAATCAAAAAGATTAGAGCAGAAATTAATGCAATTGAGATGAAGAAAGCAGTTCAAAGAATCCACAAATCAAAAAGTTGGTTCTTGGAAAAACTAAATCAAGTTGATAAGCCTTTTGCCAACCTCCTCAAAAAGAGGCAAAAGAAAATTCAAGTACAAGCGATAAGGAATGAAAAGGTTGAAATCACCACAGATCCAGTGGAAATTCAGAAGATTATCAATAGTTACTTTGAGAATCTTTACGCTCATAGAATAGAAGATGCAGAAGAAATGGACAGATTCCTCGAAAGGTACAAATTACAAACACTGAATGAAGAAGATATAACAACTCTCAATAAGCTGATAATAGCCAACGAAATATGAAATGTAATAAAAAGCCTACAGACAAAGAAATGTCCAGGTCCTGATGGATTCACAGGGGAATTCTACAAGAAATTTATAGAAAATATAATCCCCACACTCCACAAACTCTTCAGTGAAGTTGAAAAGGAAACAGTCCTCCCAAAATCATTTCTGGAGGAAGTATAATACTGATTCCAAAACCAGAGAAAGGCACAACCGAAAAGGAGAACTATAGGCCAATCTCCCTCATGAACATAGATGCAAAAATACTCAACAAAATTCTGGCACCTAGAATATAGCAAATCATCAAGAAGATCATACACTATGACCAGGTAGGATTCATCCCAGGATGCAAGGATGGTTCAATATTCAAAAATCTATAAATGTGATGCACTATATTCATAGACTGAAATCTCAAAGCCACATGATCATCTCAATTGATGCAGAGAAAGCCTTTGACAAAGTACAACATTCATTCATGTTGAAGGTCCTACAGAAAATTGGAATAGATGGACTCTATCTTAACTTGATAAAAGCCGTCTATGACAACCCCAAAGCTCATTTAATCCTAAATGGGAAAAAAACTGAAGTCTTTTAATCTTAAATCAGGTACAAGTCAAGGATGTCCTCTATCACTCCTACTATTCAATATAGTCTTGGAATCCTTAGCAACAGCCATTAGAAAAGAGGGAGAAATAAATGGAACAAAAATAGGTAAAGAAGAAGTCAAATTATCACTATTACAGATGCCATGATACTTTATTTGGAAGATCCCAAAATTCCACCAAGAAACTTCTTAAACTGACAGGGAAATTAAGTAGTATAGCAGGATACAAAATCAATTCTCTGTTTACCTACCCCTATGTCTTCAAGAGTTCCTCCTGCTTTCTCTTCCAGGAGATTGAGTGTTTCTGTTTTAATGTTTAGATGTTTAATCCATTTTGACTTTAGCTTACTGTGTCTGATATGGTTGGGTGCTTTCACATTGGGTGCATATGTACTTATGGCTGTTATCGCTAGCTCTTGAATTCTTTCCCTAAATAGTGTGTAGTGTCCTCTTCATCTCACTCATTAATTCTTGGTTTGGTGTTCAGATCACTTGTAACAGATTCGCTATGCCTGCTTCTTTCAGAGATGGCAAAGCATGGAGTGTTGTTTTTCGTCTTGTGACTTTTGGCCTATCAATTTGTTTTTTGGGTTAAATGTATTTCTTGTATACAGTATATTGTATTTTGTTTCTTGATCTGCTATGTCAGTCCATTTCTTTTAATTGATGAATGAAGGCTATTTACATTAGTAGTAGTAATTTATTTAAATTGGCTTCTTTCTGTTGTTGAAATTGTGGTTATATTGAACCCTTTCAGGAATAGCTTTTACCACTCTGTATAGCATTGGTTTGGTGTCATGAGTTTTGTTTTTGTCATCTTTTTTCTCTTCCCCACATCTTTATTGTTTAATGCTTATGTTTGGTTTCCTTATTGTAAATGTTATCTATTATGCATACTTTCTTAAAACCTTGCATCAGAGTTATTCACTCTCCTATTCTACTACTTCATTAAAATATTCATTATGTTGGGGCTGGAGATAAGCCTCAGTGGAATAAATGCTTCCTTGGCGAGCCCAAAAGCCTAAGTGCAGTGCCCTGTGCTGAAAAAGAAAAATTGTTGTTATTGTTAACAAATTTGATAAAGCTTAATAGTATTTATGAATTTTCTATTCTATTTTCCTTTTTTTAATTTAGACAATGGGCTGGCCAAATATCTTAGTGGATTAAAGTGCCTGAAATCAGATTTAGGAGACAGGGGTTCAATCTTCAGCCCTGCCCCATGGATGTGCTTAGATGGCAATTGAGACTTGGTGTGGTGGCTAGTGCCTATAATCCCAGCACTGGGGACACTGTAAACAGGAAAATCACTGAGTCTGATCTAGTAGTGAGACCCTGAACACCCTGTAGACCCTTCCCCAAAAATACAGAAAACAAAAAATTAAGGAAACAAAAAACAATGAAAAACATTAGAATAGAGTTTCACTAAACAAAATGATAGGAATTCAATGATTCGTAATATCGCATATTGTTGTCTTCAATTTGCTCACATCATCAGATAGAAGCATTTAAAATTATCAATAAAACAGAGACAAAATAGCTAAACTCTTTTCAGTCGACCTGAGAAATCCTTATTACACTTGTCCAAGTTATCCTCTGTATATTCCTATCTATTTCTTTTACATTTCCTTATTTTTTTCTCTTTTCTCTCACCCCAGTTGTTCCTTTCATTTGAACAGCTTCTCTCCCTTTTACAGTATTATTGTACTTTCCAGATTTGATTTACTCTTTCAGGTTCTTGCACAAGGGAGACGAGGATGCTTATATTTGTGTATCTGATTAGTTCACTTATACTTACTCTCTATTTTGCATCCATGTACCTATAAAAGATGTGAGTTTATCTTTTTTATAGCTGGGAAATGCTCTAATGAATAAAAATACCACATATTTTTCATACATTCCTCAGGTGAAATTTTATTTATATTACTTGGATAAATAGAAAATATGTTCTAAATGTAATGATTTTTAATAGGAGTGGTACACTTGGGATGAGATATAGGACACTGAGTTTGAGAAAAAAATGTTAAAGTGGACATGGACTTCACAAAGTTTTACTTATACGTAATAAAGTGAATGTTAAAATATTTGTTTCTAGTTTGCATATGTGTGTGATCAACTAACCGAACTATGTTGGAATTAGAAAAAAATCTGAATATCCTCTTAAATACATTTGAAACTACTTTAATTTTGTATGAATTCTTATTCTTTGTAAAAGTATACGAATAACAAATACAACAATGAGTAAGAATAAGAGGAAGAGAACAAAAGTAAATTACAGTTTCAAGTGATTATGACATGGCAGATTTATTTATAATAGTTTATTGACATTCACTCATTTAATTCTTTCAAATTTGACATATCTCCATATTCTCCAGTTGTCAGAGATTTTTCATAATTTCTCCAAAATTATGCATATAGAATGCAAAGAATACAAAATATGTAACATGTCAAGAAAATTCACAAAATTATGGTAAATTTCTAAGAGTTTAAGATTCACGATAACTGATCTTGAATCTGAGGTTCCACTAATGAGTTATTTTACAATAAATAAAAATTTTATATTTTGTATAGTATTCTGCACACTGTCTTTATATTAGACAAATTACATGCACCATTTTTCAATAAGGCCTCTTCTAAAAGTTAATCTTATTTATTCTTTACAATAAGATAGCGGAGTGAATCAAGGTAGAGTGCTCAATATTTTGCGGATTATAAATGTAGAAAAGGTGTGGACTTTAAATTCTATTTCACTTATACATTGAAACTCAGACTCATAAAAGTTGCCATACAGTGATTTTCATTTATAACAATTTATTCATAGTAAAGATTGGAATTGTTAAAGGCTTTCTAAGATATGATTTAGTTATTCATGTTATATTTAATTATCTTACGACAACTATATTTGGGGATAAGGTGATGAAGAAGCCTAATTTTGCCCTAAGTTTCTAAAATTACTATAGAAGGAAATAGATGAGAAAATCTTATCATTGATGAAGGCAGAACTTCCATTTTGCTACATTATATCCTAAAAAAATTAAAATCAATCTCAAACTCCAGCTCATGTACACTACCAGCCTAGAACCATTGTGGATAAGTTGGCATACTACCCCACAGTCCAAGAACACAGGGGTCACCAGGGAACTACAGGGACCTTGGGTTTCACCTACATGCAACACATTCAGGGAACTACAGTTGATCTGGTGGGACCAAAACCACCTTCCCTACGTGGACACCAGACAGCCATGGGGACCTGATGAGTCCACTCTGTTCCACCACCTGAGCAGAAGCTTTGTTGATCTTCAGCCAAAACTGCCTTGGTGAGTCCTGCCTTGCCCCCTCCCATTGTCATGGGAACACTACTGGTTCATGTCTCACCTGGCTGTCACAACTGGTGTTTCTGAGTGAACCTCACTGGGAGGTTCAAAAATGAGAAAACTAAAGTGAAAAAAGGTGATCTCAGACCTCCAGCCAATCCAGACCAAGAGAAGTAATCGAAGGCATAGAATAACTTGGAAGTCACATATCTGGAACTTCTCAAACAATTGCAATGGAAGAAAAGAAGTCCATAAAGTTATACAAGAAATATGGTAAGAATAATTTCTCAGGTCAAATAAAGAAATGCAATGATCAAGAACAATTGCTCCGTATATTTAAACAAGACAAAGATTTTTTTAAAAAGAGGACAATAGAAAAAATATGGAAACATTGATCAAACAATATAGGAAATAATTAGATTGCATGAAGCAAATTGAAACAGATATATAGGAAATTAAGAATTTAATTGAAAGCTGGCAAAACTGCATGAAGGAAACTGAGGATACACTTTCTGACCTTGAAGACAGGGTCCTAGAATTTATTATTTCTGTATTAGGACAGGGTCTACAGGGCATGCAGGATCTGACTATGTAGATTGGTCTTGTAGTGATTCTCCTGTTGTCAGCCTCACAAGGGTTGGAATTACAGGCATGAGCCATCGTGCCTAGTCTCAATTGCCATCTCAGTGTGCCCCATGGGTGGAGCTGTCATGCATGCTGGGGATCATACCTTGGCGGCTGTGCTTTGCCTAAGTAGGCACTTTAGTCCACTGAGCTTATCAGGCCAGCCCTCCGGTCCCAAAATTTTAGCAGAGCAACATAATATTAAAAGCTGTTAGAGAGAAGAAAAATATAAACTGCAATGGAAAACCCATCAGAATCATGGCAAATTTCTTAACACAAACCACCAAATCAAGAAAAGCTTTGAGTAATCTATTCAGATCCTGAAAGAAGATAAATTCCAATGCAAATCAATGAACCCTGCAAAAGCATCCATGAAATTTAATGGTGGTATAAGATACGTTTATGATAAAGAACAACTGAAGAAATTCATAACCACCAAACCAACCCTACAAAGTGTACTGACAGATGTTCTAGAAAGACAGAAACAACCACAACTTCAGGAACAACAAAAAGGGACCACTAAGTTAAAAAGGGAATTAAGAGGGGAGTCATGTGGAACCAGTAGCAGGAAAATTACATGACAAAGATAAGTCAATATGGCCGGTTATAACTATGAATGTAAATGGCCTCAAATCATCGGTTCAAAGAAACAGACTGGCAGAGTGGATCAAGAATGAAAATCCAACAACATCTGTACACAAGAAGCACATTTATCTTAAAAGGAAATTCATGGACTGTTTGTTAAAGAATGGGAAAGTATACTCAATGAGATAGGATCCCAAAGAAGCAGAGGTAGCTGGTTGCGGACAATAGCATCTTCAAATAAAGAATGATTAAAAGGAATAAAGAAAAAAATCATACTATTTGGGGCTTGCAGGTTAGCTCAGTTGTTTAAACATCAGCTCCGGCAAACCTAAGGTGCAGGGGACTGAGGTTTGATCCCCAAACCTGCACTTAAGACAGCCTAAGGCAGCTTAAAAAAAAAAAAGTATAAAGAAAGTCACTACACACTGATTAGGGGAAAACTGCAAAAGGAAGAGATAGGAAATATATATATATATATATATATATTGACTCCCCTCTTAATTCCCTTTTTAACTTAGTGGTCCCTTTTTGTTGTTCCTGAAGTTGTGGTTGTTTCTGTCTTTCTAGAACATCTGTCAGTACACTTTGTAGGGTTGGTTTGGTGGTTATGAATTTCTTCAGTTGTTCTTTATCATAAACGTATCTTATACCACCATTAAATTTCATGGATGCCTTTGCAGGGTTCATTGATTTGCATTGGAATTTATCTTCTTTCAGGATCTGAATATTGATATATAAAAAGTGATATATAAAATATATATCCAACTAAAAGTGATATTTTTTTTGGTGGAACCAGGGATTGAACTCAGGCCCCTGCACTTGCCAGGGAAGCACTTATTCTACGGAGCCATCGCACTGGTCCCACAAATGACAAATTTTAACAGACATAAAAAGTCTAATGAGAAATAATACAATTTTAATTGTATTATGAAAAACAATTTAATAATTGGAGAACTTTACCACTCCGTTGTCACAAAGAGATAGATCAACTAGACAAAAAAAAAAAAAAAAGCAAATAGCAGAAGTAAGCCAAACTTATGGAGAAATGGCCTTAGCAGTCCTTTAAAAATGGTTTCACCCAGCAACATCAGAATACAAATTTTTCTGATCCACATAAAGGATGTTCTCCAAGAAACCATTTGTTAGCATGCTCAAGTAAATACAAAGGAACTGAAATTATCCCACACATACTATTTGATAATAGTGCAATCTACAAACTGGAAATTATTGACAAAACAAACCAAAAAACACCATAAACATGAGGAAATTAAGTAAAAATATCCTAAACAACTGATAGATCAAAGTTGAAATTAAAGAATAAGTTAAAAATATTTACAATCAAACAAAAATACAGATAAAACCTAACTGAACCTGTGGGATGCAATGAAACTGCCTTATGAGTGAAAATTATAGCAGTGAAATTTCAAATCAGGAAAATAGTACATGCCTAAATAAACAATGTAATGATATACCTCACACTCCTAAAAAAGGAAGAGTATGTTAAGGCCATAGTCCAAATAAGCCAAGAAATTGTATAAGTCAGAGCAGAAACTAATGCAATAGGAACAAAGAAAACAAAGAAAACAACACAAAGAATTGATAAAATGAAGAATTGCTTCTTTGAAAGACTAAATAAAATTGATAATCCCCTAGTCAACATTGCCAAAAAAATGAAAGAAAATATTCAAATAGATGCAATAAGGAAGCAAAAAGGTGAAATTACTAGACACTATAGACATTAAGAAGGGCATCAATACTTACTTCCAAAACTAAATATAACAGTTAAAACATCTTTTAGCAATGTACTGAGTGAAATGTGAGTGATAGTTCACTGGATGAAAGCACATGTATTTTATTTCTTTTTAATTTTATTTTGTAGGTGTTTTCAACTGACAAAAAAGCATGAATTATAGTGTTTTCTTATAAAGCATTAAATGGTATGTATAGTGAAAAGATAATTTTAGAAATACTTGTATTGGGCAGGTCTGATTCACCAAGATGCTTCATTTTAATGCATGAAATTATTTTATTAAGGACGTTTTAACACGATAGAATGGTAATGACTTTGAAGAACTAGCTTAAGGAAGAAACCTTTGTTCAATCAAAAAGTCTAAGTCCACATAGCTGGCAACTGTGAGGAGCATGTATTTGGTCAGTCTCAAGAACTCTTAAGAAAGCAACACCCAAAGAAGCTGATGGGTTTCACCCAGGAAGAGATGGCCTGACTGTCACAGCTGCAGTGACAGATGACAGAGGCAGACATGATCGCTGAAATCACATTAAAGGAGATGCTGCCGAGCTGCACATCAGGTGCTTTGTCTCCAATAAACAACTGAGCTTTGCGTGCAAGCCACATGCTCCAGCCTCAGAGGACAGAGTCTCTGCAGGCTCTCCTTTGGAACAGTGTGTTTTTTCAACCTGCTTCAAGTTAAAGTTAAACCTCTGCTCAATGAATGTTGTGGATTCATGTTTTGGTTTCAGATCTACGCGAATGAATGAAATTGGACCTTGCACTGTTTTGCATTCGCCTTTATGTGAACTGATATGTAAATAAACACACACTATGTGTTTATTCACACAAACTATGCACTCAAAAGCAAAAACAAAACAAAACAAAAAATACTTTACTCTCACAAGTTAGAAAACAAAAGAACTTTACAGATTCATAGGTACATATAAATTACCAAAGCTGAATCAAGATTTAAAACTGAATAAATCAATAACAGGAAATGAAAATGCTATTTGAAAAGCCTACCACAAGATAAAAGCCCAAGACCTGATGGATTTGTAGTTGAATTGTATATGAAATTTAGCGAAGGTACAGTGCCAAATCTCAAGCACTTCAAGGAAACTGAAAGTGAAGAAGTACTTCCAGATTCATTCAGGGAGGGGTATAGTAACATAATACCCAAACCAGAGAAAGACTCATTAAAAAAAGAAAAAAAGAACTATAGGTCAATCTCTCTAATGAATATAGATGCATAAGTCTTTAATGAAATATTAGGAAGCAGAGTACAACAAATCATCAAGAAGCAGGGATAGTTCAATATACACCAATCCATAAAAATAATACAGAACATTGGCAGAACCAAAGGCAAAGATCTGGCCAAACAGATCAGTGGATTAATGCACCTAGAAGCAGGCAGGGATTCGATCCCGGTTCTGCCGTACCAACCCCGCCTCCAGGGAGCCCTGAAATGGCAAGTGAGACTGGGCATGGGGGCCAGCACCTCAAATCCCAGTTCTTGGGAGGCTGTAAACAGGTGGATTGCTATAAATCCAGTGTAGTAGTGAGACCCTGAACACCCTGTAGATCCTTCCCTAAAGCGTACAACAAAAAAGAACCAAATACAAAATTTGTGTTTGTGTTATTAGATGTAGAAAAAGCTTTTTGACAAAGTCTAACACTCATTCATTGTAAAAATCTAAAGAAAAACTGAATACACTCAACCTGATAAAAAGCATTTATGAGAAACGAACAGCAAAGAACATACTAAATGGAAAAAAATCTGAAAACCTTTATGCTAAAATCAGTAACAACACAGGATATCCACTGTCACCACTGCAGTTCAATATATACCTCTGGAACCATTAGCCAGAGCAATTAGACAAGAGAAAGAAATAAAAAGAGGGGGCCAGGGAGATAGCTCAGTGTAATAATTGCTTGCCTGGCAAGTGCAAGGTCCTCAGTTAATTCCCGGTACCACAAAATTAGATTAGATTAAATTAAATCACTTAGAAAAAGAAATAAAAGGAACAATGATTGTAAAGGAAGAAATAAAATTATAATTACTTCCAAAACACATGATACTCTAAACAGAAGACCCCCAAAATTCCAAGAGACTTATAAATTTAATAACCAAATTCAATAGTGTAGCACAATACAAAGTCAACACAGAGAAAATCAATAATATTCCTCCAAACAAAAATTAAACCAACTGAAAGACAAATTAAATAAAAATACACTTAACAATAGTATCCAAAGAAATGAAATACTTTGGAACTAATTTAACAAAGTAAGTAAAAGATCCAGGCAATGAATATTACAATACTCTGAAAAACAAGATTGAAGAGGAGTTCAGAAAATGGAAAGATATTCTTGGTCATTGTGAGAGAGAACAAAACAATGTGAAAATGGCCATACTCCCAAAGTTGTTGCACAGATTTAGTGCAATCCTTGTCAAAATAACATCAACATACCTCACAGATCTAGAGAAAATATTCTTAAAATATATTTGGAACCAGAAAAGACTTAGAATGGCAAAGGAAATCCTGGCCAACAAAGGCATGACAAGAGGCATTATAATTCATGACTTGAAATTATACTATGTAGCTACCTTGATCATATCAGCATGATATGGGCAAAAATAAGATCTAAGAATCAATAGGATAGGTTAGAAGATGCAAACACAAGTACAAATACATTAAGACGCCTTATTTTTGACACAGGTACCAAACATGTTCACTGGAAGATTAGCCTCTTTAATAAATGATACTGAAAAACTGTGTTTTTTTTTTGCTAATAATTAAACTAGATCTAGGTCTATCACTATGTACTATAATAAATTCAAAATGACTTAACAATCTAAACTTCAAAACAGAAAGACTAACTACTGAAAGAAAAAGTAGATGAATATCTTGAAGACATAGGGATAGGCAGAGAGCTCATGAACAAAAGCAAAACTACATGGAAAATATTTCAAAAGTCTAGTGGGATTTTATCTTATTAAGAAGTTTCTGCATGGCAAATCACAAAAGAGTATAAAAGCAACCTACGAAATGTGAAAACATGTTAATTAAAAATCATTCAGACAAAGGACTTCTATCTAGCATATAGAAAGAACTGAAACAAAAATCAGACCCCACAAATCCAAAGACCCAATCTAAAAATGGGCATCTGATATGAATACATTATTCTCAAAGGAAGAAATACAGAATACAAATAAATACATGAAAAAATGTTTGATAGCCCTTCTCATCTGAGAAATTCAAAGTAAAACAGGATTGAGATATCATCTCTCTCCAGAAAGAATGGCTATCATAAAGAAATCAGTTAATAATAAATGCTGGAGAGGCTATGGAGGAAAAGAGAACCTTTTCCACTTTCGATGAGAATGTAGACTTTTACAACCCCTATGGAAATAAGTATGGAGACTCTTCAAAAAACTAGGGTTGAAAGTACCACTGAACCCATATATTCCCCTTCGGGGTATTTTTTTAAAAATAACTCAAAACATTATTGAACCAAGATTTATATGCACCCATGCTTATAGCAGCACAACCTGTCACAACTAAATCTTGGAAATGACACAAATGCACATAATCTGATGAAAGTATAGAAAAGACGAGATGGAGTATTACTCAGCTACAATGAAATGAACTTGAGACTTTTAAAGGAAAATGGATGCAACTAGAGATTATACTCATAAGTGAAATAAATCAGACTCACATGTGTAAATGTCATATTGTCACCCTGGTGTAAGAACTTAAAAGAATAAATAAAATGTGAAAGGTACAGTAGATATGCTAAAATGGAAATAAACTGAATGTAAGAAGTACAAAACTGAGATGAGGGAAAGGAGAAAAGAAAAAAGAGAAGGACAAATATTATGTAAGTTAAACAGGATAAAAATTATGATTCTACTAGTAATTTCTATCATTTTTTTTGAAGGTAGCAGTTTATGCTAAAAATTTTTACTTTGATCAATTTAATACATTAGTAATCTGTAATCTGTTCCAACTGTATTGAAAAATACAATGTACAATATACAAGGCACTGTTGAATGTCATCCATCTTCTTTTTTTAATGTGCATTATTTCTAATGTGTTATCTATTATTGTTATACTTCTTTAAAATAAAAGAGCCACGTCTTCAATTTAATTTGTATTTTTTCTTAGTGTCCATTGTGTTAAAATTTCTATGCTGATCTTTACACTTTCCTGCTATCTTTAAACTTTGAGATTGATTTGCTCTTCTTTTGCAAGAAGCTTAATGAACAGCATACAGTTTATTAATTTGGGCCTTTTCTGTTTATCAGATGTGAGAATTTACCACTATAAATTTTCTTCGTAAGACAGCTTTCATTATATCCAGAAAGTGCTTGTAGGTTTTATCTGCATGTTTGTTTGATTATAAATATTGTTTAATTTCTTCTTTAATTTCATCTGTGACCCAAGGATTTTTTTTTATCAGTAACATAAGGAAGCATTTATTTGGGGCTTAACATGAGAAATCATAAAAATATAATTTGTATAAACAGAAATCCACAGTTAGAACACATGGCAAAGGACAAAGTAAAAACAAAGAAACTAATTGACAGCTATATACAGTTGGACAATGTGCCTTGTGCACTAGGAAGTCTTTTACAAAACAACCATTAGAGCAACAGAAGACCAATCTTCAGTGTAGTCCTGGAAGATTTCTTTAGCATTTCCTGTTTCCTCCAATATCTTCCTCTTTAGTATAGCTGGTAATTGTTTTGTGATTGCCACCTCCTCAAGGTGCCTTGCCAGAAGTGCTCTGTTGAACACTGTAGTCCGCATATCCCTGTCCATATCCACAGTTCAATAGTTGTACCCAGTGTAATCATATCAGCCATGACCACCACAGTTTTGATCATCACCATAGGCACTATATTATAATTTCCATATCCTTGATCATAATAGATATTATATCCTGACCTCCACCACAACAATTAGTACCACCTTGTCTACCATCTGCAGCACTTCTTCTTCCTTTTTATTGTTGCTTTTGATATACCTCTTTGGGTTGTGCAACTTTGATATCACACTTTCCAGAACCAATTTGATGGTATCTGCTTTCTAACAATTTCTTGACTAACTCTTCATCTGTGTATGTGATGAAACAAAATCCTCTCCTTTCATTCGTTTTTGTATCCATTGGAAGTTCAATATTTTGCATCTCTCCAAAAGTTCCAAAATATTCTTTAATCTGTTCTTCAGAAGTATCTGGCTTAATTCTTCCACAAATAATCTTCCATGATATTATTTTAAGGGATTCTGGCCCTTTTAAAGATTTGGCCATTTTAGAGTCTATCAATTTTCCATCCAGTTTATGTCCTTTTAATTCCAAAACCTTATCAACACTAGAAGAACCACTGAAAAGCACAAATCCAAATCCTCTTGATCTTCCAATAACTGGGTCTGTTTTAATTGTGCACTCTACAACCTCCCCAAATTGAGACAAGTACAAGTCAAATCTTTCTTGCTTGTATCCTAGCTCAAACCCCCAATAAATATTTTACCATCATCCTGCTGGTTCTTGCTCACATTGATCTTGGACACCTCAGCAAACCCCTCTATATTGCTATGCTCATCCATGTCCTCCATGGTGGTGGAGCCCTCAGTAGGAGTGAAGGGGGCAAGGTCTTGGTGTAGGAGTGTTGGAAGCCACAGAACATTGTATGGAGCTAGATTTAAAATGGCATCATAAGAGGACCCAGTGATTGTTAAAGAGAGGTCCATTTAATTTCCATGGGTTTATGGAGTCTACCATATCTTTTGTCAATAATTTTAAATTTCTTTGCACTATGGTCTGATAATATTTCAGGGAAAATTCCAATTCATTTGTATTTACTTAAGCATGTTCTATGTGTTAATATGTGCTCTGTTTTGGAGAATGTCCCATGTGAAGCTGATAAGAATTTGTATTTTGATATTATTGAGTGGAATGTTCTATAAAATCTAAGTTCATTTTTTCACAAGTTTCTTTTAGTTCCATTGTTTATGTGTTGATTTTTTACCTAGTTGAACTATCTCTTTGTGAAAAAGTGGATTAAAAGGGCCCCTTCCAATATAGACTATATAGAGCATATAATATTCCATAGAACATGTATAAGAAAATGCAAAGAAATTGAAATTACTCCACGTATTTTATCTGACCATAGTGCAATGAAACTAGAAATTCTTTTTTTGTACTTTGAGACAGGGTCTACAGTATCTACAGGGTCTCACAATGTAGAACAGACACATAATGATTTTCCTGTTTTCTGCCTCCCAAGCGCTGGGATTACAGGCTCATTGGGCCCCGGGGGTGGGGCCAGCACCTCAGGCTGGTCATTGAAGCCCAGAACTGCATTCCACGTATGCAGGTGCTTTAGTCTGCTGAGTTTGGCTGGCCAGAAACTAGAAATAATTTTAAAAATTGTATCTTATTTTATTTTCAAGAGTAAATGCAAATCAAAAACAAATGGCATAAACAAAGACTCAAACAGGGTAACTTAAAACAATGAATAAGTTACAGATTTTCAAAACAAGAATAGATAATTAACAATTGCTGTTACATAATTTTTTTTTGTCATCAAATCTGTTCTCAGATTAACAGATATAGTTGTGCAAGACTGGACAAATAATTGAATGTTAGCACTCACTTCCAAGAAAACTTTTTATTTGTCCCTTTTACTTCTTTAAAAATTATTTTAAACAGTGTAATAGTTCACAAGACTCAAGAAATGGCACACACTTAGAAGAGAAGAGAAGAAATATTTAGCCATGGTTTTTGTATTACACATTTCTGTCCTGGATGTAGTTGCTTAGCTCACACATATCAACATACAAAGTTAGTGAAGGAAAAAATTCTATACATTAATTGCTATTGTCAAAACCTGATGGAAATTATTAGTACAATCATCTCAGCCATCCTTATATATACTTGCACGTTTTTGTCCCCTTTTTCTATTTTCTCTTTTCTCCTTCTTTCATCTTTGTTGTTTAAAACAAGTTCAGTTTATTTTCATTTTAATATATACATGTATATATTATATATTTGTATACATATACATATATAATATATACACATATATTATATCGTTTTATTTTTTTCAGGGTTTTACATTAGGGAGTATTTACACACATGGTCCTGCTTTATTTCACTTATGAATATGTCCTCTAGTCACACCCATTTACCTCTAAAAGTTTTGAGTTTGTCTTTCTTTATATCTGAGTAATACATCATTGTATAAAATCAGTTTGTCAGGTGATGGGCATTTTGGTTGTTTCCAAGATTTGACTATGACAAATTGTGCAGATATAAACATGGGTGCATATATATCATTATGGTATAATATTTATAGTTCTTTTGGAAAAATACTCAGAAGGGGAATAGCTGGATTCAATAATTCTAGTCCTAGTATTTTTTAGGAGTCTCCACACTGATTTCCATAGTGGTTCTCCCAGTTTACATTAGCACCAACAGCAGAAAAAACACCCACAGTCTTGCCAACATTTGTCATTAGTTGATTTTTTTTTTATGGTAGCCATTTATTCTGGGGTGAGATCTCAAAGTTGTTTTAATTTACATTTCTTGGATGGCCAGTGCTGTGAAACATTTGTTCAAGTATTATTTTCCTTTTATTTCTTCCTCTGAGAAGGGTATATTTATCTCATATGCCCATTTTTGGATTGGGTTTTAAGATTTTTTGGGAGGGGCTAATATTTTTTAATTATTTATATAATCTAGATGGAAGTCCTTTGTCTGAGTGATGGTTGGTTAAGATTTTTTCCAACTTGTGGGTGTCTTTACTCTGTTGGTGATTTCTTTTGGCATGCAGATACTTCTCTATGAGGTCTCAGTTGCTGATTCTTTGAAGTATTTCCCATGCAGTTTGATTTTTGCTCATAAACTCTATGTCTACCCTTACGTCTTCAATATTTTTACCTACTTTTTCTTTCCAGAGATTTATTGTTTCTGATGTGATGTTTAGATCTTTAATCCATTTTGGCTTTGCTTTCATGCATGGAGGTAGACTCAAGTCTAGTTTTAGATTTTGGCATATGGAGAGCCAGTTTTTCCGGCATTATTTGTAAAAGTGAACATGTTAGGTACCTTTGAAAGATAAGATTGCTGAGTGTGTTTGCATTGTCTCATGTGTTCCAATGATACTCAGGTGTCCCTCTTTGCTATTACCATGGTGATTTTATCCCTATAATATTGTGGTTTAATTTTAAGACAGGGATTGTACTGCTTTTGCCTTGTCTTTGTTGCTATTCTAGGTGTTTCAAATAAATTCTTGGAATGTTTTCTCTATCTTTGTGATTTCCATTGATAACATTTTGATAGAGATTGCATTAAATCTCTATAACACATTTAGGAATATGGTCATTTTCACAATGTTTATTCTTTCTTTCCAGGAGCAAGGAATATCTTTCCATTTTCTAAAATCATTTTTGAGCTCATTTTTTAGAGGATAATAATTTTCATTGTATAGATTGTTTACTTCCTATCTTATATTAATCCCTAAGTATTCCATTATTTTTTATGTTCTTATGAACTATGTTGTTTCTCTAATTTCTCTTTCATTGAGTTTGTTATCTGTGTATGGAAATGCTATTGATTATTAGGTATTTAATTTCTATCTTGCTATGTTACCTAATTTGTTCATGAATTCTAGGAGCTTCTTGGTGGAATTTTCTTGGCCTTCCATGTAGAATGTCATGTTATAGGTGAATAATGAGAGCTTAATTTATTTACCTATTCTTATTCCTTATATTTTTTCTCTTGTCTGATGACTCAAGCTCATGATTCCAGAACTATATTGAATAGGAGTGATGATAGAGAATATTCATGTCTTGTGCCTGATTTGATAGTAAAATCTTTCAGTTTTTCTGTACTTAGAATTATTTTGACTGTTGGTTTTTCATAGATGGCTTTTATGTGATTGACGTTTAGGCTGTGTATTACAATTTTCTGTAGGGCTGTGATCATGAAGGAGTGTCGGACTTGGTCAAAAGACTTTTTGCCTTTAATGAGATGATTATGTCCTTTTTGGCTTTGGCTATATTGATATAGTGTATTACATTTATAGATTTGTGTATGTTGAACTATGCAGCATCCCTGGGATGAATTCTACCAGGTATGCTGTATAATCTTCTCGATGATTTGCTGTATTCTATATTCTAACATTTTATTGATGATTTTTGCATCTATGTTTATAAAGGAGATTGGTCTATAATTTTCTTTTTTCATTGAATCTTTCTCTGGTTTTGGTGTCAGTGCAATACTTACGTCCAGGAATGATTTTTGGAGTACTGTTTCCTTTTCAATTTCATTGAAAATTTTTATGAGTATTGGGATGAAATATTCTCTAAATTGTTGTAAGATTCAGCTGTAAATTCATCAAGACTGGGGCTTTTCTATGTTGATAATTTCTTATTACAATTTCAGTGTTATTGGTTGATATTAGGTTATTCAGAGTATTTATATTTTCTTCATTCAGTTTTGGTAATTTGTACCTATCTAGGAATCTGTCCATTTGTTCTGCTTGCTTGATTCTGTGAGAGTAGTGATTTTCAAAATAGCCATTAATGCTCTTATATATTTCCACAGGATCAGTTGTCATTTTACCCTTTTCATTTTTTATTGCTTGAATATGAGATTGTTCTTTCTTCTTTTTGAGAAAGTTGGCCAGGAGTTTATCAATTTTTTTGTTTAATTTTTTCAAAGAACCAGCTTTATGATTAATTCTTTGTAATGTTTTCTTTTTCAATTGTATCAATTTCTGCTATAATCTTTATAATTTCCTCCCAGTTTCGATCTTTGGGTTTGGTTTGCTGTTCTTTTTTCAAAAAAAGAGGTGAAGCATGGGGGTATTTATTTTTTCTCCCTCTATATTTTTTTTACAGAAACAATATATTTTATTTTCCTGACACCACAGCTCTGGTGAGTGGTTTTGTATTAAATTTAATGGAGGTTACACAGAATGTTTTATGCATGGGAGGAGGAGGAAAGGGACGGAACCAGAAAATTTAAGACAGAAACAAAATTCTGGATGTGTTCCACTCCTACATTACTGAAATTCACTTGGTACTTTATAATAAAAGAACAGAAAAAAGGAAGGCAGGAAAGAGCACACTAGGAGGAGAAGCACACTAAGGGGGAAAGACCAGAGGGCATCCCCAGGACACAGCCTCTCCTGCCAGGCCAGGAGGATGCTCAGCATGAGGGTGAGGCTTCACTGGGGTTATTTTCCCAAAAGGATAACAGATATTGCAGCATAGGAGAGAGAAGAGGAAGGAAGCCAAGGGTTGTCAGTGGGGAGCACAAGGGACAGAAACGCTTAACCAAAGAGATAGGGCAGGTGAGAAAAATGAATGGTGGGTTTGCGTTTTGGAAGAGACAGTGCTGAAAAGACTTGAAATGAAAAACAAATGTCCTCAGCTTCATTATTTTTTAAATGAAAAATTTCCTTCCTTCCACTCCCGTCACTGAATTTAGTTCCTTTTCTGGTGTTTTGTGAGCTTTTCATTAATACTCTGCTCTGAGGCTGTAGTTTGATTTTCTACACAACTGGGGTTGAAAGAAAATAGTTCAAAGGTCTGAAGATGGATTCTTTACCTAAAGTAAACGGCCCAGCACTCCTGTTCTCTTGCCCTAAAGACTAAGGTCTTTGCTAAAACCCCTTTTACAATATAGTACACCACACAAACAAAAAGCCCAAATCAAAAACAAAAACTGAAAAGAAGCCTGGGAAAAGTCAGTCCAGAGGATGTAAACATACAGAGAACAGTGCAACACATATCTGGTAGCAATTCTCAAAGCACAGCTACAGATTTTCAAAAGTTGGTGCCAACATGGGATACCCAAGTTTACAAAAATAATTTTTACAACATAAATGTTTTTTTTAAGGAGATTATGGGACTACAAAATAAATCTTAAAAAGATACCTGTCGATTAAATGAATAATTTGTTTCCAGGAAAATCCATATACCATAAGTTTCCCTCTCCCCCAAACAGCCCTCAGGTCTCTCTCTGTTATCTCCTGTTGCATGACCAGGTCTTAAAAGCTGTTTTGAGGGAGCTATTTTGAGTAAGTATGCCTTGAGCTCCCTTAAAATAGCTCTTAGGACCTGGAATCTCATCTCAACAAGCATCAGCACATCCAATCTTAGTATCTTAAAACATCATGTTTCCTTGATCCACCCATTCCCACATTGGCAGCCATACCTTGGGGCCTGATCTTTGGGAGGGATCATGAAGTTTTGTTGGGGTTCCATCTTACCCTATATGGACATCATCATGCTTGGAGAGCCCACAAGCCCAGAGTGGGTTTAGAGCCCCCTGAAAGTCCCTATCTTTGCCAGGAATCTGCTCACTGAGGCAGCTGGATTGCTTATCATCATGAGTTGGCCAGGCATTGTAGATTATGATGTTGACCTCATCCGATAGTGAGGTTCTATCATGCATTTCTGGAGAAAAGCTAGTGGTCTCATTGGGTTATGGCCTGGCATGGATGGAGCTGTACAAAGAGGGATGTTTGGAGTTTCTACTAGCTCTAGCCCTCCCATACCAAGTAGCACTGCTTCCATTCTTGGGGCTTGATCACTCACCATCCCCTGCATGTGAGAAAACCCAGGTCCACGACCTTGAAACCATTTTCAGCCTGAAACTTTTCCTCAAGGGAAATACTGCAGTGTCTCCCTAGGCTTTTCAGATGGAATAATGGTAGAGAGATCAAACTCAGATATTCCAGTGGCTCCAGGTCAGATGACCTCTTGTAGATCTGAGTCTGTAAACACCGAAGTCATAGTTGCCTTGTGCTCCAGTGGGGCTAAGGTGAGGGAACGGAACCTGCTGCAGAGGAGACTGTACTAGTAGAAAGCCCTGGGGAAAACCCATCCATCATCAAGGTACCATCAGAGGCTTCTGCGACCCATGATAAGATTGTGTGGCATCAAGCAAATCCCCATTGGGATACCATGAAGTGTTACGTTAAGTCCTATGGCATTTGGAGAGGGCATCTGATTGGAGTGAGAAAGTGGTTGGGTCATTCCGATTGGGCTGAGGGTTATCATTGGAACCACAGGATTTGGACCTAAAATTTGAAGATTCTGTATACCAATGCCTATTCCTGGCATATTATTCATTGATGGCAAGTTGGGAGAATGAGCAGGAGGGGAGTCATCATTGGAGCTGTCCACAGTCTTGATGTCAATGTGGCACAATGGAGCAGAACTGGGCAATGCAAACTTGTACATTCGAGACACTATAATCGAGAGTGGGTTCTGGGAAGAGTTAGCTCTGGAGGCATACTATAAAGTGTACTAGAGAGAAGACTTCCAGGGATGTTCACAGAGGCAGGCAGGCCGTCTGTAGGAGGTAGGTATCCACCTGACTCTACATTTCCCAGCATGGCTGGGGGAAGCCATCGTCAGGGGTGATTTATGGTTTGGAGGGATCCCAGGATTCTGAAGGGGAGGTTTGGGAGAAGAGTCCATCCAGGTGATGGGGCAGAAAGTGACACAGACTTGAGGTTAACAGGTGAAGCAGAAGCAGACCCCAAGACAGGGGTGGGGACCACTTAATGGAAGCAGCACCCGCTGGCCCTGCCAGTATGCCTTCCAGCTGTGAGTCTGGGGGTACTTGAGGTCCCCTGATGTGATCCCAGCATTGGTGACTGGTGTGGCAGATTTCAGAGGGTTAGTGTCGGGAGTATGCACCTGGCTACTTGCCACAGATGTATCCAAAGGCTTTTATCCCAGGCCATGCTGAACTGGAGGAGTTGTGTTGAGGGTGGTGCGGTTACTAGAAGAGTTGAGAGGTAGTGCTGGCATATGACTGAGCCAGCTGTTAGTCCTTTGGTCAGGCCCCATTTGTTCTCTGAGATTCTTGAAGCCACTGTTGGTGCCTGGACCCTGAGACATGGGAAGGAAGAGCCTAGGGCCCATGCCATACTCCTGCTGCAGGTGCTCACCAAAGGGTAGTGGTGCCATCTTCTGCTAGGAAGGCAGCATGTCTGAGTCACATGGGTTTAATTTTATCATCTTAGGGCCTGTCCCAGCCTGTCTCATCTTCTTGTTTTTTTTTTTTTTTTTTTTTTTTTTTGTCTTTTTTTTGAGACAGGGTCTCACTGTGCAGTTCAGGCTGGCCTTAAGCTCACTTTGTAGCTCAGGCTGGTCTCGAACTCACAACAATCCTCCTGCCTCAGCCTCCCGAGTGCTGGGATTATAGGCATGCGCCACCACACCCGGCTCTCATCTTCTGAGGTATCACCTAAGAGTTGGATGCCATGTTACATTTTGACTGATATCTTCTTTCATCCCACAAGAAACCATATCAAACTTCAGTTCCCAATCAGAGCCTATCTGTGGAAGTACTCCTTTTAGAAAGTCACTCCAGGAAGGATACATAGGATCCTCAACTGGTATCCAAGAAAAAATGGGATTATTCCCAGGCTCCTGTGGTGCTGGGAACCTGGGATCATCCTATTCATTCCCATGCTTGGCCTGATGTTGTCTGTACTCATCTCTGGAGGAAGACTCAACTGTTTTTCTGCCAATTGCTGCTGAAATCCTTGGGGATTTGCAAAGTGAATCCCTTCAGCCAGGACCACTGAATACAAACTGGCCAGGAGGGAAGCATTTACCATCTGGGATTTTTGGCACATTGTCTGGCCAACTGATTCCAGAAAGACCTGTTCTGGATGCTGGATTAGGGACAGTTGGACCTCTGTCTCAGAGTCTATCATCCCTTCAAATCCAGGAAGGAACATCTGGCTGCCTGGCATGTTGCAGTGAGGAGCTGTTACTCTCGGAGGAAGCAAATGTGAAATGTTGATGCCCTCAGAAAATGGCTTTGCACCTGCAGGGGCCCAGCCTTCACCAGGGATCATCTGGTATGGGGGGCTCAGTAGAATAAGCATTTACCTGGCAAGTGCAGGGTCCTGAGCTCAATGCCCAGTTCTGCAGGAAACAAACAAAAGGAATCATCTGGTATGGAGGTGGGGACTCTCAAATCACTCCCACAGTCTGTGCTGATGGACCATCGTATCCTGCAAGGAGTGCTGCTGGACAATCACTTGTTCCTGCTTCTTCCTCTTCTCTTCATAAAACTCCTGCTGAAGCTTCAGGCAAGCCTAATGGACCAGGTAGTCGGGTACTATGGGCCCAGACTGCGAGTTCATAGAGGGTAAAATCATTTCATCTGGAGAAAATGGTACATCTCTATGTCCTTGAGGGCCAAATGGAGTTCCCACATCTGTTTGGGGCCCAGGTCCCTTCCTTAGGCTTTGGGATTGAGTCATCATTGCCCATATCAGCCCTTCTTGTTTTTTTCTGAAGTCCATCTAATGCCCCAGTAGTCTGCTGAAGTCCTCCACGTTGTCCTGTGAACTCTCTCATCAGGGAAAAGCATACACTGGGTATCTCTGAGAGTTTGTAAGGAACACTCCCAGTGCTCCAGCTGCTCCTGAGATAGGCCATCAGGGTTCTCTTCCAGTGTGGGGGGCTCATGCTCTCACTGGTGGGGGTCTTTTGGATCTGCTGAAGAACTACTATTCCCCTGGGGGACAAGAGTTACACTTTTTTCTTTTTTGGCGGAGCCTGGGATGGAACTCAGGCCCTTGCACTTGCCAGGCAAGTGCTTATTCAACAGAGCTACCTCTCCAGCTCTTGATTTCTTATTTTATGTATTTATGTATTTATTTATTTATTTATTTATTTATTAGGGGTTACTGCTCTACTGTTGGATGTGGAGTTTGGCCCAATCTTATCTGGGGACAGTGGAGTGGAGTTGACAAGACTGCCTACTGGAAGAATTGATTTATTTTCTACTCCAGGACTGTCCCAATCCAAGGGGTATGGAGGTCCTGCAGGCTTGGGCGCTGGTCCAAGGATTGCTGAAATCAGCTTCATTCTGGTGTTCTGAGAATAATTCTGGTCCTGTTTGGCTGGTGCTGGGGGTTGTTATGGAAGAGGTTTTATGTCATTCTGAAGGAGAGATATCTGTGTTTTCAGAGGGGCTGTGCTTCTCTCTGTCTTGTTAGAGATGTTCTGAATGTGGATAGAGAAGACTGTTTCTTCTCTGAACTTGGAAATTCAGTACAGCTCCTGCAGCTTTATTGGCTGTCTCACCAAAAACACATATACTACTTTGGCTGGAGTCTTCTGAGCAGGTGTGTACTCTGGGGTCATAGGAGGCAGTGCAAGATCTGGGAATGGTAGCAGTTGCTGGGATCATCTAGTGTGACGTGTGCTGAGAATCCTGGCACTTTATGTGTTCCATGGCATTACATTCCTGACTAGAGAATTTGGAATCCAGGTGGGGGTTTCCAGATAGGAACATCACATATAGGTAGGGGAATGGACCGTCACCTCTTGCTTTGGCTTAGATCTACTCTGTATGTTTCCTGATGAAGAGTTCCTCACTTTAGGATTACTGGAATGCAGTGATTGGAATCCCAAGTTTGTAGTCGCAAGCTGGGACGGGTTTACCAAGTTCCTTTCAGGCTGCAGCAGGAGCAGGTGCTGGAGTCCAGGGCAGTGGCCCATTGCTTTGTTGGTGTATCCCTCAGTGCTTGCTACCTGTGTGCCTTTTTCTTGTTTTTCTTTGCTGTGGAATTGGATTCTTTTCCCCTTGTGGCTCCCGCATTCTCCAGGTGTGTGCCACCTACAGCAAAAAGACAATCTCAGATCTCCAGGGCACACAAAAACCCAAGGGTCGTGACACTGCAGTGCTCATCCTGGAGGTGAGGAGTCCAGAAACCCTTCTCAAAGGAGACCCTCACCTTTCAAGATGTCCAATTTGCTCTCTCTTCTACATCAGGACACAGAAGAGCTTTCCAACTGTGATCTGGGACACCCAGCCAGATGGGAGTTTTTATGTCCAGTTGGAGTAGTATCAACTATTCTCACAATTCAGTCCCCCAAGGCAGGCGTGTCGGAGGGGGAGGGGAGAGAGTGGAGATGAGGGGACAGCCATCGGCAGCGCCCGGCAGAGCCTTCCCCACCCCTCAAAGTGGCAGCACCACCCCACTTCCACATGCACACAATAGGCTCCACTATCCGCAGCGCTTACCGCTTTCCATACCTCCTATTTTTTTAATGTGTGAGTTCACCTCTACATTTGTCCTTCTGTTTTAATTGCATCCCAGAACTCTGAATTTTCTTTGGATTGTAGGTATTATTTGATTTCTTGTTTAACTTTATCAGTAACTCACTGGTTGCTCAGGACAGTGTCATTTAATTTCCGTATTGATGAGTTTCTTTCTTTTTTTTTTTTTTCTTTGATGCCTTTATTTACTACTTTAATCAATTTGGATTTACTTGGAGATACAGAGATTCAGTCAAAAAAGAGAAAATTTACTTCTCTAAAATTTCAAAGCACAAAATAATTAAGGATCTAAGAGACATTTAGGTTAAAATATAAAAGTTTCATACAAGTAATACTTTATGCTGCAAGATGAAGGTAGGAGCAACAAAG
>PVKA01025812.1:0-32519 GCA_004027165.1 Ctenomys sociabilis
GCTCCAAAGGGAACTACAAGACTTAACATTTACCATTCTGGACTTTCAGCTTATTTTGGTCCCAAATTATATGTATCCTGTTATTTATACCTTTTGGAATTGCAGTGCTTATCTTGTGCCTTCGCATGTTGGAAGTGCCTAATTTTTTATTTGTAGAGGGGCTCACAGCTAAGAGTTTGCCTTAGATTTTGGAAGCTTAGGACTTGGACTTTATGGTGTTGCTGAAACTGTTAGGACTTTTTTAGCTCTTAGAGATGGACTAAAATGTCTTTTGCGTAAGTGGATGTATGTGAGGCTTTGGAGGGCCATGTGTAACATGTCATGGTTCTAATGTTACACAGTGTTCAAGTTGTACAATGTTTAAATGTGCTGTGCACCTGGAAACTGGCTTAAAAAAAGAATATATCTTGTTGCCAAGTTGAAAAGTGTTAGTTGATATATTGTGTCGACTTGGCTGAATCAGCTAAGGCAATTCTCAGAGTGGGGGCCTAGCCCTGCATGTGGGCAGGGCCCAGGAATTGAGGAAGGCTTCCTGCCACCCTGCCTGGCCCAGTGAGAAGTTCCAGTCTTCAGAGGAGCTTGAGTTTCGTAGCTGCACCAGCTCCCGTGTTCCATCTTCCCCCTGGGGCACTGGTCTTTGCAGTCAGGGTAGAAGGAAGAGACAGGCTTGATGAATACCGCAGCCGCTGCTCCTCCTCTGCTCTTCATTGTTTTCTGCTGCCATGAACTGTTGTTATTTGCCTTGGAGCCAGCAGAATATGAACTGAACCCTCCAGTAACTGAGAGCTAAATAAACCTTTCCTTCCTTCATTTTGAGTATCTCATTTGTCCCAGAAACAGGTGAAAAGTAACTAAGACAGAGGGTATCAAGACAATATATAGTTTACTTAGTAAGAAAAATCAAGCATATAGCAGGCTTTTTCATATCACTGGACACCAGAAAACAACCAAATGTTATCTGTGAAGGTTGATGTATGAATAGAATCGAAAAAAAAGTTCTATATTTGGTGAAAGTTTTATTCATGTATAAGATGATGGAAGAATATGAATGAAACAACATACCATTATATTGTATAAAAATACAAGTTTAGAGAAATACTACAACTATTTTATAGTATGTCTATCATTTACTATAGTTTTAGCAGTTATAGTGAGAGGGCAAGGAGAAAACATAGGAAACATGACAGGGGCAAAACCATACATTTATACGCACAAGATGGTTAAGGCAATGATCCTCAGAATCTTAAGCAGATTTTTGAAATTAGCAGTTAATTGGTGGGATTCTCACTCTGACTAAACCTGTGAACTATGCAACTGCACTGAAGACAGCAATATGTAATGGAAGGGTCACACTTGGAATTTAAAAAAATATATATATTTTTTTCTTCACATTCTGTACAGATTTAAAGATTAACATATCATTATTTAATGGAAAATTCCTGTTCCATATTATGCCTAAGATGTGTGATATTCAGACAGATAGGGAGGTTAAGCTCAAGTGTCTATGTCATAGGGTAATAATATGATTAAGTTTCTCTTCTGGAGGGTAAACAACTTAAGTTTTGCAGGCCAAAAATTAGACAAAAAGAAGGGTTGCAAGGAAAGCCAACATTTTGGCCTTTGCCTTTCAAGGTCAGGACACAGGAGAACCTATAATGTAACATCCTATAACTAAGCGGTGTCCCAGATTTTCTGATCAAGGTGATTATGAAGACACAGAGGAAAGTAATCGGTGATGTATAGTGTGCCCAGGAAGAGTCACATAGACAGAAAATATTCTGTCAAGCTTTCACAGAAAGCAAATTGGCTAAGCAATGGCCATGACTCCTCCACATGGCTGATACTGACAATGGATCTACGAAGTACAGTACAGGGTTTCAGGGTAAATCCTGAGGGGATATGACTGAACTTGGCAGATACAAAAGATACATTTCTTGTAACATAGGTCTTTCAGTATCTTGGTCTTAACCAGCTGGCAGAAAATTATAAAAACGAGGTATAAAAAGTAAAGCCATATGAATATGCTGAGTTATAAAAGGCTCAGGTCAACAACTTCTGACATTGCCACTACAGATAACCCACTACTGTTATGGACTACTGGACTATATTGGATTATTGCTGAATTCATGCAGGTGCAATATTTAAAAGGAAATGGAATACCCATTTCTGACAAAACTAAACAAATAAGGAGAATACAAAGGAAGGAACATTTTGTATTTTTATGTACAATATAGGATAGATATGCAGCTACTTTCTCTTAATTCAATGAATAGAAAGATTTGTATTAATCGTGTTTGGGGACAGGATATTATGTCTGCATCTTGTACTATAAATAACCACTAAAAAGACAATAATATTATTTAAACTGTCCTACAAGTCTGTTTTGAAACTGTCTCATTGCTATTTGTTTATCAATAAAATCAATAAAAAAGAAATCCTAATTTAAGAAAATGCCCCATGTTTTATCCCTTTATCCAACTTCCGGATCTGTCCCCTTTCCACTTCCTCGCACCTTGGGTGTGCATCCAGTATGCTTAAAAAGACTAATTTAAACATTTGGAATTAAAAGTGAAATATGCCAGTCCCACTAGTCGTGCCCTCAGGGCACACTGAGCCAGGGACTCAGTCACACACCTACTACCCCAGTGCTGAAAACAGGAGGATCATTAGAAGTCTGAACTACAGAGTGAGACAATATACCAAATACATAAAATGTAAATAAAAATGTGAAAAGTGGAGAAATTTGTTGGTGAACAAATTTTTCTTTAATTCTACCCTGAAGAAGTAAATACAACTCAAAATGAAGTTCATAGGTGGAAAGTCAAAGGATGGAAAACAGTACTACATGCTGCAGCACCTCAGAAAAAGCAGAGGAAGCAATCCTGTTCTCAGACAGTCTCAACATCAAACCAACAATGATCAAACGAAATAAAGAAGGCCAGTATATTCTGGTTAGAGGAAAAATTCAAGTGGAAAAGGGAACAATCATAAATGTATATGCATCAAACACGGGAGCACCCAACTAAATAAGACAAATCTTAATGGACGTGAAAAATCTAATATTCAATAACACAATCTTAACAGGAGACCTTAACATCATTTTATCCCAAAAAGATAGGTCAACCATACAAAAACTTAGCAAAGAAGTAGCGGAATTGAACCACAGCTTGGAACAAATGGACCTAGTGGACACAATCACAGTATTCTACCCAAGGACAGCTGAATATGCATTTTTTCAGCTGTACCTGGATCATTTCCTAGAATAGACCACATACTGGTCCATAGGTCATGCTGAAGTATATACAAGAAAACAGAAATTATCCCATGCATATTATCTGACCACAATGTACTGAAACTGGAAATAAACAAGACAAGAAAATAGAAAAACTCCATAAATACATAGAAATTAAACAACACCCTGCTTAGCAATTAATGTGTCAGAGATGAAATTAAACAAGAAATTCAACAATGTTTCCAATTCAATAAAGATTCACAACTAATCAGAAAGCACAACTAATCAGAAATTATAGGATGTAATGAAAGTGGTTTCCAGAGGGAAATTCATAGCTATGAATTCAGACATCAGGAAAACAGAACAGGAACAAATAACCTACTGATGTACCTCCAACATTTAGAAAAGGAAGAGCAAACCAAAACCAGAGCCCAAAGATGGGAAGAAATCATAAAGATCAGAGCAGAAATTAATTCAACTGAGATGAAGAAAACATTTAAAAAATTAATGAATCAAAAGCTGTTTCTTTGAAAGATTAAATAAAATTGATAAGCCCCTAGCAAATCTCATCAAAAAGATGAAAGAAAAATTTCAAATACAAGCAATAAGGAATGAAAAGCGAGTAACTACCAAAGATTGAGTGGAAATTCAGATGATTGTCAATAGCTACTTTGAAAACCTTTGCTCTCACACAATAGAAGCCACAGAAGAAATGGACAGATTCCTAGAAAAGTTAAAATTACCAAAACTGAATCAACATGATATAACAACTCTTGTGGCTGGGGAGATGGCTTAGTAGAATAAGCGTTTCCCTGGCAAGTGCAAGGGCCTGAGTTCAATCCCTGCTTCCACAAAAGCAAAGAAAGAATGAAACAAAAGAAAGAAAGAAAGAGAGAGAGAGAGAGAGAGAGAGAGAGAGAGAGAGAGAGAGAAATAATAATAATAATAGTAACAATAACAATAAATAAAAAAGTAGATATAACAACTCTCAATAGCCCCAAAACAATCAAATACAAAATGTAATGAAAAGCCTATTGACAAAAAAAGTCCGGGTCCTAATTGCTTCACAGTTGAATTCTACAAGAAATTTACAGAAGATATAAGCCCTATACTCCTCAAACTCTTCAAAGTAATTGAAAAGGAAGCAGTCCTCCCAAAATCATTCTTAGAGGCAAGTATTACAAAACCAGGAAAAAATACAACTAAAAAAGAGAACTACAGGCCAATCTCCTTCGTGAACATAGATGCAAAAATCCTCAATAAAGTACTAGAAAATAGAATACAACAAACCATCAAGAAGACTATACACCATAACCATGTAGGATTCATCCCAGGGTTGCAAAGATTGTTCAAAATATGGAAATGTATAAATGTAATATCAATAGAGTGAAATTGAAAAACCACATGATCATCTCATTAGATGCAGAAAAGGCTTTTGACAAAGTCCAACACTTATTCTTGTTCAAAGTTCTACAGAAAAATGGAATAGAAAGTATATACTTCAATCTGATAAAAGCCATCTATGACAACACAAGGGCTACTATAATTCTAAAGTTGAAAATCTGAAATATTTTACTCTCAGATCTGGTACAAGACAAGGATGTCCTCTGTCACACCTCTTATTCAATATAGTTCTGGAATCATTAGCTAGAGTCATTAGACAAGAGAGAGAAATAAAAGAATAAAAATCGGTAATGAAGAAGTTAAATTATCATTCTTTGCAGATGACATGACAGTTTACTTGGAAGACACAAAAAACTCCAAGAAGCTGCTATAATTGATACACAAATTCAGTAGCGTAGCAGGATACAAAGTCAATACTCAAAAGTCAATACAATTCTTATGCACAGATAACAAACATACTGAGAGAGAAATTATGGTAACAATGCCTGTTACAATAGTACCATGGAAAATGAAATACCTTGGAATTGATCTAAGTAAATAAGTTAAAGATCTTTTCAAGGAAAATTACAGTACCCTAAGAAAAGAGATCATAGAGGATTTCAGAAAATGGAAAGATACCCCATGCTCCTGGATAAGAAGGACCAACATTATGAAGATGGCCATACTTCCAGAATTGTTGTTCAGATTTAATGCAATCCCTATCAAACTAACATGAACATACCTCCCAGACCTAGAGAAATAATTAGTAAAATTTATTTGGAACCAGAAAAAACCTAGAATAGCAAAGGCAATACTGGACAACAAAGACAAGGCATGAGACATTACAATTCCTGACTTGAAATTATACTACAAAGCTACTGTGATAAAATCAACATGGAACTGGCAAGAAAATAGATCTGAGGATCAATGGAATAGATTAGAAGATGCAGATGCCTCTATGAACACACTCAGTCACCTGATATTTAACAAAGGTGACACACACACTTACTGAAAGAAAGATAGGCACTTTAACAAATGGTTCTGGAAAAAGTGGCTCTCTACATGTCACAAACTAAAACTTGACCCAGGTCTATCACCATGCACTAAGCTACTGTCAAAATTGGTTAAAGATCTAAACATTAAAACAGAAACACTCAATCTCCTGGGAGAGAAAGTAGAAAGAACCCTTGAAGACACAGGGGTAGGTAAAGAGTTCATTAACAAAAATAAAATTGCATGGGTAATACTCGAAAGAATGAACAACCAGGACCACCTCTTACTGAGAATGTTTTGCACTTAAATGAAATTATCAAAGTGAAAAGACCATCTACAAATTTTGAAAAGATCTTGACTAATAAACACTCAGAGAAAAGTCTGCTTTCTAGAATTTATAAAGAATTAAAAATATTAGGGCCCCTTAAAGACCCAATCCAGAAATGGGCATCCGAGATGAACACACACTTATCAGAGAATCAAATTAAAGAAATGAATAAACATGAAAAAATGCTCCACATCACATGCCATCAGTGAAATATGATTTCACCCAAGAAAGAATGGCTATCATAAAGAAATCAGCCAAAAACATATGTTAGAGAGGCTTTGGAGAGAAAGGAACCCTTCATCATTGTTGGTGGGAATGTAAACAAGTCAACCATTAAGAAAATCAGTGTGGAAACTGCTTAAAAAACTGTGACTGGAAATCTCATTCAAGCCAGCTATCCCCCTACTAGGAATTTTCCCAGAGAAACTTAAAATGTCCTATCATAGTGACATATGTGTGCCTTTGTTTATTTTAGCGTAATTTGTGAAACACAAATCTTGGAAACAACCAAGATGCCTGTCACCTGAGGAATGGTTGAAAAAGATGTGTTATTTCTATACAATGGAATATTACTTTGCTATAGAGAATGATGAACTTCAAGCATTTATATTGAAGTGGATGCCACTTGAAGATATACTCATAAGAGAAATAAACCAGACTCACATGTGTAAGTATCATATAGTCTCCTTAGTATAACAACTTAAAGAGGAAATACAAATAGAAAGGTACAACATAATTAAAAGGAAAATGAGGATTTGAGGATTGGACAAAGAGGAGAGGGCAAGGAGAAAATCTGGGAAACATGACAGGGGCAAAGCTATACATTTATACACACAAAATGGGTAAGCCAATGAGCCTGAGAATCTTAAGCAGATTTTTTAAATTAGCAGTTAATTGGTAGGAATCTCATCCTGACTAACTGTATATGCTGATACCTGTGAACTAAGCAACTGCACTGAAGACTGCAATATGTAATAGAAGTGTCATGCTTGGAATACCTGTCACTGAGGTCTTCTAAATACTTACTGCTTATCATGACATAGCAATTATTTCCATATTGCCTCTCAAGTGAATGTCTGTTTAAAAAAAAGGGGTAATAAATGAAAAAAGGAGAGAAGAAAAAAAGTCATAGGATTATCCTGCTATAATTCTGTATATGGTTAGATCTCTAAATTTCTGTGTAAAAATATATAATTGTTTATTCATTTTTTGAACATTGTTTAGTTTTTTATTTTTGTATCAATATTCTATAGGATCTTAAAGTTTAACATATCAATACTTGATGGAAAATACCTGCTCTATGATATGCCTAAAATGTTTGATATTCAGACAGATAGTGAGGTTAAATCCAATTGCATATGTTGTAGGGTAATAATATGCTTCTCTTCTGGAGGATTAACAACCTAAGTTTGCAGACCAAAAACTATAGAAAAAGGAGGGTTTCAAGGATACCCATTATTTTGGCATTAGCCTTTCAAGATCAGGGAAAATACAGGACATAGGAGAGCCTATACTGTAACATCGTGTAAGTCAGTTGCATCCCTAATTTTCTGATCAAGGAGATTATGGGGCTATGCAGGACAGTGAGTGACAATGTTGAGTGTGCCTAAGGAGAGTTACATGGAGAGAAAACATTGTCTTAGGCTTTCACAGAAAGCAAATTAGTCAAACAAAGACTGAGACTGAATTACATGGCTGAGACTGACAATGGATCTGCAAACTGTGGTACAGGGTTTCAGGATAAATCCTGAGGGGTTTGACTGATCCTATCAAATCCAAAAGTTACATTTCTTTTTATATAGGTCTTGTTTTATTATGGTCCTAACCATTCAACATGAAAGTATAAAAAGGAGGTATAAAATAAAGCCGTATTAATATGCTGAGCTGTGAAAAGCTCAAGTCAACTTCTGATATTGCCAGTCCCATGTATAACCCACTACTATTATGGACTACTGGAGTGTACTTGATTATTTTGCTGAATTCACTCATCTACAATATTTCAATGGCAATGGAATACCCATCTCTGGCAAAACTAAACAAAAAAGGGGATAAAAGGAAGGACCATTATGTATTTGTATATGCAAAATAGGATCGATATTAAGTTACTATCTTTTAATTCAATAAGAATTATATGTACTAATAATATTTGGACAGGATATGATGTCTCCATCTTGTGTTATGAATAACCACTACAAAGATAAGAACATTCAGTTTATGAATTATTGAAACCATCTTCTTTATTGGTTTAAAGAAAAAGAAGTCAATAAAGATTCCACTTTAGGATAAATAGGGGAAGAATAGAGGAAAAAGACCAGGCAAAGACCTAAATTATTATTCCAAAAACATCTCACGTAATAACTTTTTCCATCTTCATCCTGGGAAATTTATCCAGAAGAAATATGGTTCTGAAAAAGAAAAATTCCTCTTAAATTTTGTCCTCTAATGCACTATAAAGTTTTTTTTTTTTTGAGAACAAATGACAGTGACACATAATTTGAATAACATGTCTATATTTTTCTCATCATCACGTTAATTTTTCAGTCTCTGGTGTTGACTTGATCCACGTTTTTCACTTAGCACCAGCTTTCTCTGAGAAATAAACCAGATGCTCTTTCAAAAAGAATCCTTAAAATCTATACTTCTTAAAAAGGCTGGGCTGGTCAGATAGCTCAGTGGATTAAAATGCCTGTGTAGGTCGACACAGGGGCCAAGGAATCAGTCCCTGGTCTGTGATGCTGGCCTGGCCTGGGGGGTGCGCTGAGATGGGGAACTAGACTTGATGTGGTGTTGTGCGCATGTAATCCCTGCACATGGGTGCTGAAAAAAGGAGAATCAGTCCAAGTCTGATCTATGTAGTGAGACTCTGTACTAAATATATAAATATAATATAATATTTCCAGGGTTAAAGCTCTGGAAGAAAAATGAAACTTATTTTTCAATGAAGCAAATAGGTGCGAGTATTTCAGACCAGATTTTACTAATGATGTGCAGAATGATTCTTAGAGGAATTCTTCAGCCACATCTTGAAGTGTCATAGTCCCAATAATATCCTCAGTCCCAGACCTTTGTTGCATGGGTGCAGATGTTGTTCTTGAGGAATTTGCTTTGTAAATCAATCACTATTTTACAACAAATAATCCAAAACATGGATCTCCATGTACTGCATCTTTCACTTAAGACCCACCGTTACCAACCTTCTGATTGCTTTGTTCACCAAGATTCCCCTATATGTTATCACTGCCTTTGAGTCAGCAAGTGACTTCTAGTGTGTGCGCCTTTTAAACTTGGTGTATTCAATGTGGATCTTTTGAAACTTCCTTTATTCTGAAACCTATTATTTCACTACATTTTCTCATTGTAATAGATAGCCACTCTCGACCAAGCTGCTTAAATAAAATGATCTTATTCCACCTTTATTCACCTCCCCTCTTATATCACATCCTTAAATAAACCATACATTTTGTTTCCTGATGGTATATTTGCTCATCTCATTTGCTGTATCTCACACCTAAGCTACAGTAACATCCTACATGCTCATACTCTTCCTGTGTTGCTTCTCAATTATCCATTTTCCAAAGAGCAACCAGAATGAAGCTTTATAAATTTAAATAAAATGTTACTTGGTTACATAAAACTTTTCCAGGGCTTCCCTTCTTTAAGAATACAGTGCCATCCAATCTCCTGCTAGCCCTGTATCTTCCTCAACTCTCATGTCCTTCTATTCTGATGTTCTCTCCTCTGGTCACAGGAGTCTTCTTCCTTATTTTCAAATACAATACATCAGGCCCTTTTCTTACCCAAAGCCTTCGCATTTACCCTTTGCTATGCTTCGTATATAGTTCTCCAGATTTTTCAATGATTTCTTATCTTGATTTTTATCTCAAATGTCACTCTCTGAGAGGTATTTGCAACTAGCTGCCCTAAGGTACAACTTAATTTTACTGTCTTCTACAGTACAACCCACTTCATAGCCATCAATAATGATATTTATTTTTTTTTATTTTTTATTTTTTTGTCTTTTTGAGACAGGGTCTCACTATGCACTTCAGGCTGGCCTTGAGCTCACTTTGTAGCTCAGGCTGGTCTCGAACTCGCAACAATCCTCCTGTCTCAGCCTCCCGAGTGCTGGGATTACAGGCATGCGCCACCACGCCCGGCCTAATAATGATATTTAATCTTTGGTTTTTTTTCTGCTTTATTCATTACTGTATTTTCAAATCTTTTCACTCCATGCTACAAAATGTTTGATAAAATATTACGTATGTGATTTCTCTAATGCCTAATACACTGTCCTGCAAGGTATGAACTCTTAGAAACAGTAGCATTGCAGACTACCCAGTGATGGTTTTAATACTGACAGGACCATTGAGAGACTCTGATTCCTCTGCAAGTGATGTTATTAAATATAAGGCTCCCCAAGTGACTCTCAAATTCATGTTCCTGCTTTCTTTGGGGCCATGGCTAAACAACATTTTTGTCCTCTCCCAGGAGAAAAAAGCTGACAGCTGTCAACATCCATTATCAGCAGAGTTGGGCTGAAAAGGCTGCCAAACACCTTGCGTATAATTAAAGCTCCAATTCTACTGTGGGTTCAACAGCCACTGAACTGTATTTTGTAGGTTTTAAGAAACCAAGAGGCATTTTTCATAGTATCTTGGGCCACAAACTTAAAGTCCTAAACTTTGTAGATTTTAGCATAATAGCTCCTAATTGGAATATTGAATTTTAAGTCTTAATAATTATTTTATATGTAATGAAGCATTCTTACAAAGAACTGAAACCCAGATAGCAACATCTAAATAATTTACAAAGACCATTTTATGGTTTTGGATAATCTTATTAAATTGACACCCATTAGTGAACAAAATATAGCAATTCAGAGTAATTGTAACTAGAGAATAAAAACACTGTAGACTACCTATCATTTTAACTATAAATATAGTTTACTTTTAAAGATTCCACATATTTACTAAAGAAAACAACACATATTTAGCATATTCTATGGTATTTTGATTCATACTACTTGAACGATTATCAAGACTCAAGTCCTAGTGTTACAGGCAGCTGAATTAGATAGAAATATTATAGGTAGTCAGACAGGGCCAGGTCCTCAAGCAGACAATATGGAAGACAAGTCGACTTTGCAACTTGGAAGAGAGATGCTTGTAATCTCATTGGTTGACCATAGTTTTGTTCCACCTCATTTCTACCTAAATGAGTTTCCATATTCTCCACCACCATAGACCCACTTCACCACATGGTTTTCCCCTATAAAACTTCCTGGAAGAGACAGCTTCCCTGGGACAACCCTTTTGGGCCCCTCCCCATTCTGTCCTACTCTCAAACAAGAGTTTTCTTTCCCCTAATAAATATATTCTACTCTTAACCTCTGTTTCTTCCTAAAATTCATTCTTTGGTTTTGGAGAACATGAACTTGCCCCACATACTTTTCAGGTAGGGAGTTTTATTTTCTCCTATATCACTAGATTTGATGTGAGTGACCCAGTGGTAAATCAAAATGATGCTATCTGCTGGAGTAGTCTAGTAGAAAAAATGCTCAGTGCTACATGAGCATTCTTCATGCAAACTTCTTCATTTAAAAATTGCAGGATATTGTGTACTATGTGGCAAAATGGCAAGGTTGTCAGTGAAGATTTCTTGGAAGGAATAAGGAAGCTAGAAAAAAGGGGGTCTATAGATTTATTAAGGCACAGTGTAGGGTAAATTGTTCCGGACAGAGGCAAGTGCATGCATACTGCAGAGGCAAAACAGAGTACAGCAAGAGGAACATGAAGAAGTATACAGAAATATAGAGTATAAAGGAGAAAGTTTTATATATATATATATATATATATATATATATATATATATATATATTCTCGAATAATTCAAGATTGATGTACTTCTCATAGAATATGTGATCCAAATGGGAATAATATGATCAAATTTATGCTCGAGAAGGTCTTCTCTGGAGGCATTGTGGCAAATGGATGATGGGAGTGTGAGAAGACACTAGGTGAGGAAGTTGCCAAAAATAAAACAACTTTTAGTCAAAAATATAATGGGGTAAATTAAAAATATAAATGCAATGACAACTCCAGACAGATGGTAAGGTTCACAGAGCCAAACTTGGATTAAAATGCATAAAAAACATAAAATGTGATCTAATCAAATGCAAGATGTATGCTAAATTCATGTTCCACTGAAATTTAAAATGCTTAAATAAGGAAATAGAAAAGTAGAGCAAGTGAGCCACATTAGCACAGCCCTCGACCCAGGCAACCACATGAAACATATGTCCTCCACTGTGAAGACCACCCTGGTCACTGGTGCTGGCCCTGGATGCCAGGCATGTTGGTGACCATGTGTCCATAGCATTTACAAACTTCAATGAGTGCAGCATTAACCCCCTGTTCAACATAATCTGTAAAACTCATTATAACCGTATTGTCCTACAGAGATCTGAAAATAAAACTGTTTGACCCCAGGCAAATCTTCAAGGACTTTACATTATCCATGTTTTTTGCTTTATTTTTGTAAACAGAATTATCAACTATTCAGACCTTCATCTTGAATACTAGAGGCAAGGTGTCAGGATGTCCTGATTTCAAATGCAGATAATTTATTATTTCCTTCAAAGTTTTGCAACTGCATGCCTACATCTTGCTCATCTAGAGATGGCTGCTTTCATTATTTCCTTTCACTAATTTATTCAACTTTCTCTAAAGAAAGGAGAGATACTTCAAATATAGCACCAAACCTGTACATATAGCCAGGGCAAGCTTCTCACGGTATGATTTGAAATAAATTGTTAACTACATGTTCAGTTCCAGATTTTACAGCAAAAAATAACTTTGAACATTTTGGGGCAAGAATTAACAAATATTATAGAATTTCTTTTCCACATTTGAAATTTTAATTTCCTAGTATTTTCAGTCCTCTGTGCTGAAACGAAGACCAGATAATATTTTAGCAAAAAAGGTGTTTTGTTTTCACGCTTTCGTCATACAAAAATAACTCAACTAATTTAGCCCTAACTTTCAAAAAATATTCAGTTTTATGCAAAAATCAACTATGTAGCACTCAGGCCAAAAGGAATATTTATCAGAAAACTTTGAAGCAAAGATTTTTATAAAAATATACTCTTCCATAAAGTTTTATTTTCAGTCATCTTTGACATAATGTAAATGAATTACTGTATTATTGCCTGAAAGTTATCTCTATTTCTTGATCTGCCAGATTTTTAAAAGATTTCTTGGTATACATTTTAATCATTTTAGATTGGAAACCTCTGGGTTCAAGTATAAATTCTGTAATTGTATAGTAACTGTGAAAATAATAGCAGTTTACTTTTATACACTGCTTCCAAAATGCCAGGGGCCATCCTAAATACTATGTTAACATTTTTTTCTTTTAATTTTAACTGGATCTTTATTGTTGGTGGATATTTTGAGATTAGTTTAATTTTAGGAGGTAAATATAATTGTTATTATCAATCTTCAAAAACATCTAATATTAAAGGGATTAAAAAATTTGTACTAAGTTCATGTATAATGAAACATAGAATTTTGCACACTAAATTATTTATGGTAGCTTAGCATTGGCAAAAAGTATCAGATCAATTATCATAATATATCACTTTAGCTATTAGGATACCTTGGACACAGTCCAAGCCCAGTAGTAACCATTCTAAAGACTCTTGTTCTTAACCATCCAGAAGAAAAGTATAAAAACAAAGTATAAATACTAAATCCATATTAATATGCCGAGCTGTAAAAGGCTCAAGTCAACAACTTCTGCCATTCCTGTCCTATGGAAAACCCACTACTGTTATGGACTACTGGACTATATTGGAATATTTTACTGAATTCACATCCTTACAATTTTTAAATGACAATGGAATACCCTCTTTGACAAAACTAAACAAAAAAGGGGATACAAGTGAATGACCATTTTGTATCTGTATATTCAAAATAGGATAGATTTGCATTCTTAATTCAATGAATAGAAAGATTTATTCTAATACTGTCTGTAGACAGGATATCATGTCTACATCTTGTACAGTGAATAACCACTAAGACAACAATATGCAATGTATTAATTATTGAAACTGTCCTACTAATCAGTTTTGAAACTGTCTCATTGCTATTTCTCTATCAATAAAATTATTTTTTAAAAAAAGACTGAATCAGCAAAGAATATGTATTTTATCCAATTTATCCTGAGTGTTTTATTTGACCAACCACTGTGAGCATCTCTGTACTGAGTATCTCAGGTATGTATTTTTGAGATGCTTGCATTAAAGACCTCAACATGAGTGGTAAATAAATTTTGTCTTTCAGGGAGTTAGGTCCTATATATACAATTGGATCTATAAAATAAATTAAAAAGCTACAAAAGTATATATTGGTTGTGACTAAAATTACGGTGCATTAAACCACTTGGATATAAAGAAGAAAGAAAATTACAGGCTGGAAATGTGTTTTATGATCGACATGACTTACTTTCCAAGCTATGCTGCCTTTAGTCCTTTTTACTCTGTACTTTGCTCTTGTCGCACTTGAGATGTGGGTTACATGTGTTTCTTAAGAATCTGGCCTGACTCTCATGGAGAGCAAGCTGGTCAAGCATTGGCAGTGACTCAACCACATGGATGACACAGACAAAGGATCTACAGAATAAGGTACAGGACTAGTCACAAGATAAACCCTGAGGGGACTTCACTGACCTCATAAGAAACATAAAGTACATGTGTTGGTATATAGGTCTTGCTCTATCTAGGTCTTAACCATCCAGCAGAAAAGTATAAAAATGAAGTATGCACCATGGGGCCATAATAATAAGTTGAACTGTAAATGGCTATGGTCGAAAACTTCTTTGGATAACTCACTATTGTTGTGGAATGCTGGACTGTGTTGGATTGTGTTGTTGAGTTCAAGAACCTAAGTTAGTTGAATGACAATGGAGTGCCCATCTCTGACAGGTGTAGACAAAGGAAGGGGTATAGAAAGAAAGAATCATAATGTGAGTGTATGGACAGTACAGTGGGGATAGATACACAGTGCTTCTACATAATTCTATGAGAGGCAAGATTTGCACTAATGGTGGTTGGAAAGGATATTATGTCAGTTTCTAGGACTATGGACAACCACTAGGAAAATAACAAGGTAGAAAGTATTAATTATTGAATCTTTGATGTAATTCAGGTATAAAAAATAAGATATGCAAACAGCTATACTCTCTTTGTTTACTGATAAGAGACATATGGTATAATAATGTCTGTAAGTATAATATCATGTATGCACCTTCTATTATACCAAAACATTATGAAAACAGTTTGCAATGTATTAATTTATCAAATCCATCTTGTCAAGGTATCTTAAAACTATCTCATTGATATTTGTACTTCAATAAACAAAAATAAAAAAATAAAAAAATAAAATAAAAATGGACACACATTTCTTGAGTGTAAAAAAAAAAAAAAAGAATCTGGCCTGAGAGACTTTATGTGGACCCTTACTTCTTTGAGAACATTTGGCCTTCATATGCCTGGCCAGCTCCCTCTCAGCTTTGAAGACACAGTTAAGATGCTACCTGCTCAGGGAGGTCTTTCATCACAATTCTCCTAATACAGTCTGTCCTCCATCACCATCCGACATAACAACTCTTTTATTTCTTTCATAATACTTCAAATAGCATGATAATATAATACTGCAGTAATTTCTACCTTGGACATTTTCACTATGAGATTAACTAGGTATTCCTTACAGATAAGTGATTAGATTTATAGTCATAAAAACCTTGTTTATTTAGCAATCATGTACCAGTAATCTTAGATGCTTCAGTTACTTCTCAGGCACCAAGGTAGAAGGCAGTCCTGACGTTAGATTCAGATGTGATTTGAAAGCAAACAAGTGGATCTTTACCTGGCCCCAGTAGGTGTGGACTGAGAAGAAAACCTGTCTTCCCTAAGTTTCCCAAATATTCTTCCAATCCCTAAGACTCTGTGTGGCCATTTCTTTAACCATAAGATCAAATCTGATTGCTGCTGCAGTATTTTTATTTATTGATAGCTCAGTACTTCAAAAACACATACTGAGTTATTTGTTTATTCATTGAAATAGCTTCTACCTATGTAATTCAAGTTGGCCTCAAACTCATTAGATGCATGGCATAGTTGATTTTGAAATAACAGTGATTTTTCTGCCTCAGCTTCATGAATACTAGTATTATAGACATGTGCCATTATGCCTTGAAAAATATTGATTTTAGGTGTATAAAATCTTGTTTTTCTTCTAGAATTTAATCAAAGTTAGCTTTATCATAGCTTATAAACCACTAATTCTAAACTCTAATCAAAGCTGTCACGTACATCCCCACTCACCTATGTCCTTAATTCTGTGAGACAGCACACATTTGAAAACAGCTATCACCTTCTGCAGTATGTCTATGCTTTCAGTTAAGAGGTTTGCATCTTTCTGTTGCTCTAGCTAACAAACATTTGAGTAACTATAAGCTATGCACCAAATAAAGCAATATTAATTTTTTCAGCATCCTGAAGTTTTATACATCTTTGATATTTGTTTTATATATACTATTTTAGGACATCTCCAGTCACCTAGACAATGCATATCTAATAGTTTGTATTTTAGCTCAGTACGTTAAACACTTTGTACATCTAAATTGTTATTTTCAAGTCTTCATTAAGATTTTTCCATATTGGAATATTAATTCTATGTTCTTGACAATTTTTCTTAAACTCTTCCCCTTAAGTAGATAAATATTTTTTGTAAAGAAGTTATATCATTGCCATGGATTCTAACATCACTATCCCTACTTGAAAAAGTGAAAATAAGCTCAATGAGCATGAATTATCACAATCCAAAATAAAAATTCATTTCATGTATGTATTGCATACATATTAGTTGATCGATATTTTATATACTAATTTCAAAAATTTTGATGAGTGAAGAGTAGAACTATTTTCACTATTCACTGATTTTATAATGAAATGAGACACTAAGTCAAAGAGGGAAGAGAGAACACTTTTTGTTTGGATATTAATCAGATCCTTGATTTTTTTATGTATGTATATACCCAGATTATATGGTACCATGAGTCATATTATAATTTAAAGTACTAATGGCAATAGACATCTCTTTGATCAGCGAGAAGAAGGTTAAAGAAAAAATGTAGATCACTGTTTCTGATCATTGAAATCAGTCCTTTTTCCTGTTTTAGAACCCTCAGAAATGGGAACCACTTTCTAGGAGGGCAGGGTGGACACAAGCATTAGCCTCTTCTCCTTCCTCATCCTTCATATTAAAGCCCTATTGTGACCACAGAGGAATTCTTGATAACAAGGACAGATGTAAACAGATAATAGCAACACTTAGACAAAGAAGGACGTGGAAAGAATGTAACTGGTTTATCAGATCTGAAAACTGAATTCTAAATTAGCAGTAGGACAAGTCAAGAAGCACCCTCACTTGCATTATGTGGAAAAATTCTCAGAAGAATTAGAAACTGCAGGGCAATGGATATTACTAAAAGCATGGATGAAGATATGGCTAATAATTTAAAGAATGGTTAACAGATTTTAGGAAGCAATTAGAAGCCCAAGACAAAGCCCCCCACACACACACACACGCACACACACGCACACACCTAAAACATAGAAGTATTCTCTGAAAAAGTAAAATGGAGGTTCATGGGATTCAGGAGTGCTAGGTGTAGGTGTGTGGTCAGGAGTGTCATTCAGATCAGAACAGTTCTCATCATGATTGTTCAGTCTCCAGCCTTATTCTCCATCTCGGTCCCAAAATGCTAGCAGACACAATTATTCTATCTAAACAGAGACTGGGAAGAATTTCTCTGAAGGATCTCAATAACTCAAGATAAAAAGCCTGGAGGTGCTGACCTCCTCCTGCTCCTTTCCCCCAAAATGTAATTTTTATGAAACTCTCTACAGCAGTTGAGTTTACCTCCAATGATCTAGGGAACTACAGTTTTATTCCTTTTAGAGAATAATTTCTAGTCATCTGTCAGTTAGTAAGAGCTATCTTGGAATACTAATTGCTTCCCAATGTATTAATTTGAACCACTTTTTAAGTGGTTAGCTAAACAAAGTTTTCAACCTAGCATGCTTATACATGCAGAGGCTCCATCTAGATATTTAGCCCCTCAGCACAAGTTCAGCTTTGAGAAAAGTGTCTATTCTGAGAGGCAGATCAGAGCAAGCCAAAACTAAAAGTAAAGCAATGAGTGCTACCACCATAGTATAGTAGGAAAAACTGATTTTGTCCTTTTAAACCTCCAGGTTCGCATTTAATCAGTAAACATTGGTGCCTATTATTGGCATTTGTTGGCTTATTGCGAGATAACAGGATCAGACAAAAGATTACAATGTGAGTTATTTTACTAAAAAATTTAGATTGCAGGACATGACTTAACTGTCTAAAGAGGTCAGGTAAGACTGCCTGTAAGAATTATACATCAGTCTAGCCTGGCAAACCAAATAGAAAAAATCTTCCACTCTAGAAAACCATAATGCAGTCATTCAGAATTGCTGTCTCAGACTAGTCTGAGATTATAATCAAAGAGAGAATCTTCCGTACTTAGGGCCCATTCTTTGACTAGTTCCAGTCAATGAGAGGGGTATTGGTGAGAATGAAGGGACCATTAGCTGTCACCCACTCATCCAGCAGCATACTATTCCAGTATGTATGGTTAGGAGAAAACCTGAGGTACAAGGCTAGCATTAAGGTCTTCCCACACAGAATGCGAGGAAGGAAGAGTATTTTTCCTATAATATTATGCTGTAGCGTATTTTCCATATAAACTGGAACCAGACACAATATTTGATACAGTGTCTTTATTCAATTTTCATCTATTTTAACTCCATTTTCTATCTAATTACTTTTGGACAGTTTTTCTGAAGTGTTGACACACTTACAAAATCTAAATGTCATAACAAACACTATTTTAATCCATAAATTCAAGATCTTATCATCTTAACATACATATTCAAAGATATAAACAGTCCTAGAGATATCACTAAGTGCCAGGCCCTATCCCTCTCTGGTCACAGTGATATTGTCAGACAATTCTTAAGGATATGATCAAGTAAACAGTTACAAGTCAAAATGAAAGAGAAGTTACATAAACCTGAAACCAAGAAAATATTGAGATTTGATCAAAAATTATTCTAAAATCTGTGTTGGTTTGTGTTGTCGAGTTCAAGTACCTAAGTTAGTTGAATGACAATGGAGTGCCCATCTCTGACAGGTGTAGACAAAGGAAGGGGTATAGAAAGAAAGAATCATGATGTGTGTGTATAGACAGTACAGTTGGGATAGATAACACCGTGCTTCTACATAATTCTATGAGAGGCAAGATTTGCACTAATGGTGGTTGGAAAGGATATTATGTCAGCTTTTAGTACTATGGACAACCACTAGGAAAATAACAAGGTAGACAGTATTAATTATTGAATCTTTTATGTAATTCAGGTATAAAAAAACTAAGATACGCAAACAGCTACACTCTCTTTATTTACTGATAAGAGACATACAGTAATAATGTCTGTAAGTATAATATCATGTATGCACCTTCTATGATACCAAAACATTATGAAAACAGTTTGCAATGTATTAATTTATCAAATCCATCTTGTCAAGGTATCTTAAAACTGTCTCATTGATATTTGTACTTCAATAAAACAAAAATTTAAAAAAATTATTATAAAATCATACTTTAAATAGGATAGGAAATTTCTCTTCCATTTATGTTACAACCATTTTTATTAAAAGGATATAAGGAAAAAGAACAAATGATTTAGTGTAAGTGAACCATTTCAGATACCAGTATGAATCACTTCCTTTCTGCAATACTAAGAAAATAATTTATTAAAACAATTCTATTTTTTTTCAGTGGCAAAGAGAGAATGGTATACGTATAGTGCCCATGTTTTGCCTTTTTCCCTTTTTCCAAAATACTACCATTTCCCATTTCCTACTAGGCTTCTGTCCAAGGTCACAAATTGTTCTATCGTCACACACATGACTATTTTCAGTTTCATAGAACAAAATTTATGCAGCCTAAAGGCTTGATACATTTAGAGAATTTCAGTTCTTTGCTATTATCTTCTCACATTTATCTCTTCTATCATTTTTGCTGTTTCTTCTCTGCAAGTCATTCTTCTCCAAGAAAAAGACAAAAGCAAAAGTCCTGTGTAGTTCCACCTTCTCTCTGTCAATTTTCAATTAACTCTCTTTCTTCAATAATAGAATGATATTTTTTTCAGACTCTACATATACGTAGAGTCTGAAAAAAACATTTTTGCTCTGCATTTGTCTTTAACCCATGCATTTCAGGGGAACATGTAGAAGAATTTCTGTGTGTGTCCTGTGTACATGAATTCACTTAAGCATTTGCATGCTGAGTTGTCCGTGGAAGAGTGATTGGTTTTCTACTTAAGTGGTGTCAGTTATTGTATTTAACATGCAGAGTGAAATCACTCTCAAAAGACCTAAAGATTTAGTCATGGGATGTATGTTGTAGCTGGGTTTGGGGTAGTGTAGGGACAGTGACAAAAACAAAATAAACTAACAAAGAGGGTACAGGGTACTAAAGATCCCAACTGGCAACTGAAGGAAAAAACACTTTGCCTGAGCCACTGTTTAACATATAGAAGTTGTGCTGAGTTTTTAGAGCTGTGTGCAATATATTTTTGTGCTACTTATGAACAATGAATATGACATACCTACTGAATAAGAAGAGGAGGGTCAGAGTAGATGGAGAAAATGATAGCGATAACATGACACTCTGTATAAATTTCCAAGTCATCAGACTTTCAGACTGATGCCATAGAAACATGATAGGGATGGCATGACTTTCCTCCTCCCTCACTCCTTTCTTCTATGCCTCCTACCTTCCCTCCCTCTCACACATTTCCTTTCTCTTCTCTCTTCTCTCTTCCTTTATTTACAGTATTGAAGATGGTATGTAAAGCATCCATACTAAGGTACACACTCAATCCTTTTAAAAATTGCTTGAGACAGAATCTCACTATGTTGTAAAATTGCCAGGCTAGGCTTGAGCTTTCCATTCTCCTGCCTTAGCCTCCCAGAGAGTTGAGATTACAGTTGTGTACCACCTCAGGTACTTTCTTAACAACACTCTCTTTAATAGCTGAATTTTTAAGTGGCTAGTTTTGATTTTCTCAACTGTTTATTTTACTTCATGCTTTTGAGAGTTTGTATGTAGAAAGTGATTTAAAACATACTAGACAGAATGGAGAACATGGGTGAACTGGGAAGAAGCCACAGTGGAGCTTTTTCAGAGAAAATCAACTGAAATCATAGATAATTAGAAGAAAAGGAGTGGCATGCACTCTGGTGACAAAATCAGTATTAAGAAAAGAGCCTTGTAGATCTAACAAAACATAGACATAGGACTTTTTAACATGGTGAACTAACCCACAGGATGCCAATGGCACTGCCTCCTGTGTGCATAGCAGGAGCAGCCAATGCAGTGACTTTCCAAAAAAAAAAAAATCATGGAACAACATACTGTGGCTAAATCAAACCACACACAATAGATTTGGGATGTGAGATCCCTCACCTCTATTCCTTCTCATACACAGGAGTGAGTGACCGGGAAACTGTTCTCAACTCAAAGGGACACCATTTTTTTTGTTTTATTTTTGTCTTTTGTTTCATTTTGTTTTCTGCTGGTCATATGTCATGTTAGCTAACTGGAACCCCTACCAACACTAAAGTTCAAGACTGCAGTCTTGAATACAATGAAGGTAGAAGGTAGAATAGCGCAAGCCCTTCCTGCCCTGAGATTAGCGGCTTCAGAGAGAAACATAAACATGTGGTATATAGTAGCTTTGGACTGACGCAGACCAATGAGTGGGAGGTCAGCCCACGTCTCTGCTTGATAGATTGAAAGGGAACCAAGCAGCCTTATATCCCTCCCTGCCCTGTATCAAGCAGTATAAGAGGACAGAAATGTGAACAGAGGACACTGCACGGACCAGAATGAGCCAACAGAGCAAAGGCCTGGGAGTGTGCTGGGCTGGCTTTCTTTGGGGGCACTACAGAAACTAGGAGAATGACACAGAGATGAGGTAAGGAGACCTGGGTGGGTCACCCAAAGCTGTTGGCTGAAGACTGGCCACAGCACTCACATTCAGAGGCTGAGATTATTCCTATACCTAACATTAATACTACTGCAGAATTGGTAGGCTTACCCAGCATAGATCTGGGCTCTTACTTAGACAATACCATGGATTTGTGGATACCAGAGGAATTATTTTCTTTTTTTTCTTTGTTTACTTCATTTTTCTTTTTCCTGTTTTTTCTTTCTTTCTTTCTTTCTTTCTTTCTTTCTTTCTTTCTTTCTTTCTTTCTTTCTTTCTTTCTTTCTCTTTCTTTCTTTCTTTCTTTTTTTTTCCTATGGTTGACATTAAGATTTTTGCTGTTATTGTTTCTTTTGTTCTATTTTCTTCTTTTTCTCTATTCTCAACTATCTTTCTTAGTTTTTTTGATATTTTCATATGAGTGAAATTACCTGTACTCTTTCTGGATCAATTCAGTATTCTTTTGCTTTCAACTTCTTTCTCTCCTACCCGCTGCCCATTTCAAAAGCTTGGGTGAAGCAAGACTGAAGGAATCCACTGTCCTTCAGTCTTGCTTCAAATTTCTCTTCATTCATCTATCTATTTTGAATCCTATCACTCTTTAAATCACCCTGCCCACATAGGGCAAACTCAGTCTATTAAGGGTCACATCATTGTATAAAAGTTCCTTGCCTATGTTGTATTTGTGAAAAACCTGTAGATCATGCTTCTATCATTAAAGGTATCAAACTGATGGTTACCCTGGTCTCTCAATTTCTAAGCTGTACTTTATGCTATTGTTATTGCTAACTGTACTGCTTTAGTCAGGATGTCATACCTATTGTAATCAATTGTTCTCCTTGTATGATAACACTGTGATTTTCTGGGATTATATTCATCACTATTTTCTATTACCAAAGTAGTGGGAATGAGCCAAATAGGATGGTGCCATCCTACCCAAAATAAATTGGAAAAGTAAGATCTTGGGACAGACACAATGACCAAGAATCACCTATGCTTAGAGGATATCTCTGAGGAGTATTCATTTCCTAATGAAGCCTCAATGCTAGTAATCAAGCTGTTCACCATAATAAATTTACATAAATCAACATAGAAAAACAAAATAAAATAAATTAGAAATGAAGAGACAGAAGCAAGATGCAGTCCCAGACTCCAGCCTGTGGAAGACAAGTCCAGGAGAAAATGAGATAGGGGAAATCAGAAGCCACTCATCTGAATTTTCTGAAATGATAACAGTGGAATTTTTAAAAAATAATAGTTGAATTAGGCTATGGAGAAAATCAAATTAAATAATATCTCAGGTTATAAAAGAAATGATAATCAAAATGAAGGCCTTGCTTGGTTAATCTGGAGTAGAATCAGATTAAAAAAAAAAGATGAGTTTAGGAAAAGATGTATACCATAAATGTTCACATAAGAAAGAAATGGAATCTATGAAACAGATTCAAACAGATAAACAGGAGCTTAAAATGCCGTTGCAAATGTATGCAACTGATTGAACCAAGGTAAGGACAGATTATCAAATTTAAAACACAGAGTTGTGGTTTGTTACACACAAAAAAGAAATATCTTAAAAATAACAAGAAACCATGGAAAATCAATCCAGCTGCTGCAAGGTGATGCAAAGAAGAACAACGTGAGATTGATTTGAGTTAAAGGAAAAAAAAACACGACACTACACAAATACCATAAAAACCTGTTCAAAAAACAAATAAGTGAAGCATATAGAATTCCAACATAATATGGAATTCCATGTTTATCATAGCCATGACCAAAATAAAACTACACCAAAATCACCTCTAATGGAAAGTCCATCTAAATCACAGCAGACTTCTCAAAACAAACTATTAGGTTAGAGAGTTTGTAATGAAGTATTTGAAATCTTGATATAAAAGAACCTCCAATGCAGATTGATACACCGAGAAAAATTATCTTTCAAAATCAAAGCAGAAATAAGTTGTTTCCATGATAAAGAATAAATGAAGAAATTCATGATCACAAAACCAGGTCTGCAACATAGTTTGAAGGATGTTTTAGAAATAGATAATGAAAGCCATAATTTTAAAAACGCAAGCAGAAAGAAATCACAAGGCAAGTTAAACAGTTAAAGAAAAGAAAAAGGTAGGAAACCAATGGCAGGAAAATTATATGACAAGAGTAAAGCAATACATTTCAGTTATAATCATCAATGTAAATGGTCTTGATTCATCAGCAAAAGAAATAGGTTGGCAACATAGATCAAAAAACAAGATCCAACAATATGCTGCAAATAAGAAGTTCATTTTACTCAAAAATAAATTCATAGACTGAAAGTCAAAGGATGGAAAACAAGAATCCATGCTACAGGAACACAGAACAAAGCAGAGGTAGCTATTATATTTACAGACAAAGTGGACTTCGAGCCAAGACTGATCAAAAGAGACAATTGGTGGTTACCTACTTACTTGTTATATGCACCAAATACCAGTGAATTAAACTTTATAAAAATATTAACACACAAGAAAGATAAAATGAGTAATAAAACAATTATAATGTGGTACCTTAATACCCCACTGTCATAAAATGGCAGATCAACTAGCTTTAAAAGAAATCAAAGTATTATCAGAACTAAACCAGTGGACTCATTAGAGGTCTGCAGAATGTTCCATATCAGAATACACTTTCTTCTCAGTGTCACATGGGACAGTCTTCAAAATAGACCACATTCTGTCCCACACAACATGCTAAGCAAATGCAGAGGAAGTTAATTTATCCCATGTATATCATCTGACCATAGTGCAATGAAATTGGAAATCAAGGAAAATAAACCACAAAAACTCAAAACTGCTCTCTCTCTCTCTCTCTCTCTCTCTCTCTCTCTCTGTGAGAGAAAGAAATTAAACAGTATTTATAATTAAATGATAGCGCCATTATAGCATAATGAAACTGATGAGACACAATGACAGCAGTCCTGAAAGGATAATTTATAGCAAGAATTATCACATGAAGATAACAGAATGAGCTCAAATAAAGGACATAGTATTAAATCTCAAAATTTTAGAAAAAGAAAACTAAGTCAATCCAAATTAAGTAAATCTCATAAGAGCTAGGAATTTATAAAGATAAAAGCAGTAATTAATGTAATTGAAACTAAGAAAAAAAATCAAGAAACCCCAAACCAAAGTGTTGGTCCTTTGAAAGAATAAATAAAATTAGTAAAACATTAGCCAACCTTATCAAACAAAAGAAAGACTCAAATTCATGCAGTAAAGAGTGAAAATGATGAAATCATAGCCAGGGGCTGGGGCAATGATTTAGTAGAATAAGTGCTTGCCTGACAAGTGCAGACTCTGAGTTCAATACCAGATACCACAAAAAAAAAAAAGAATTATAGCCAAAATATAGATTCTCAATACCTACTTTAAGAAACTTTATTCTAATAACATGTATATATAAAAAAGAAATGAACAAATTCCTAGATACTTATGGGCTTAAAAACCTGAATCATGAAGATATAAATATTCTAAATAAACTAATATCAGTCAATGAAATTAAAAATGTAATTACAAATTATCAACACAGAAAACTCCAGGTACTGCTGGATTCACAATTGAATTCTGCAAAAAAATATACATATACTCCTTAAACACTTCAATGAAATTGAAAGGGAAATAGTACTCCCAAAGTCATTCCTGGAAGCAAGGATCAGCATGATGCTAAACTTACACAGGGGTGGAACCAAGAAAGAGACCTACAGACCTATCTCTTTAACATACATAGAAAAAAATTCTTAATAAAATAGCCTTTACTTCAGGCTGATAAAAGTCATCTGTAGCAAACCAACAGACAACATCATACATAATGGTCAGAAACTGAAATCAGTGAGGAATATAACTTAGTGACACAAACATTTGCATGGCAAACACAAGGTCCTGAGTAAAATTTCTAGTAGAAAAAAAAAGAAAAAATCTGAAATCACTCACTTTAAAATCAGAAATATGGTAAGGATGTCCACTGTCATCCCTACTATTCAATATATGTCTGGAAATATTTGCAAGAGAAGTTAGAAATGAGACATACACAATATGAATAAAGATAGGAAGGCAAGAGGTCAAATTATATTTATTTGTGCATGAATAATACTGTATGTAGGAGACCCCCAAAACACCAAAAGGCTTCTAGATTTAATAGTAAAATATAATCACACAGTTGAATATAATGTCAACACTCAAAAATCAATATCACTCCTTTAAAATAAAATAAAAAAACTCACTGAGAAAGAAATTAGGGAAACAAGTCATAATAGCCTCCCCCAAAAAATAAAAAGGAAGGGAATTGATTTTAAAAAGGAAGTAAAATATCTTCACATTGAAAACTATAGCATATTGAAAAATGAGATCTAAAAGAATATCAGAAATGGAAAGGTATCTATTACTCTTGGGCAGAAGAACCAGTAATAAAAACAGGAATACTCTCCAACTTGTTATGCAAAGTTAATTCAACACCAAGGAAAATACCATTAGCCTACCTCACAAAAGTAGAGAAAACATTCCCAAAATTCATTTGTACCAAGAAGAGACCAAGAATAACAAAAGCAATTCTGGATGACAAAGGCAAGGCAAGGAGCATCATGGTCCCTGACTTGAAGTTATACTACAAGAAGTACTTTGATAAAAATAAACCGCATGATACTGAAAAAAAGAAAGAAAAGGAGAAAAACCAGAATCAAGGATCAATGGAACAGATTAGAAGATGCAGAAACAGCTTCAAACACACCCACCCACCTTTATTTTGTTAAAGGAGCCAAATACCTTCACTTTCAAAAGATAGCCTCCTTAATGCATGGTGCTGAAGGACAGTCAGCTATAATTTCTTCCCAGTTTATGGCTTATCTTTTTACTCTGTTAGAGATTTGCTTTGAAGTACAGAAACTTTTGCAAAAGAAAACTTCCAAGTTGTTGATTCTTTGAAGTAATTCCTGTGCAGTTCAATTTTTGTTCATGAACTCTACTCTTTCTTTAAGATTTCTACCTACATTTTCCTTTAAAAGATTTAGTGTTTCTGTTTTAATATTCAAATCTCGGATCATTTTGACTGCAACTTTATGCGTGGAGATAGGAGTGGGTCTAGTTTTAGCCTTTGGCATGTGGATAGCCAGTTTTTCTAGCACTGTTTATTAAAGAGGCTATCTTCCTGTGAGCATGTTTGGCCCTTTTACAAAGGTGAGATGGCTAAGTGTGTTTGCAGTTATAGCCGCACTAATCTATTTCCTTTGACAAAGACCTTCTATCTAGAACACATAAAGAATTTAAAAACATCAGACCCTCCATTCAAAGACCCAATCCCAAAGTAAGCATCTGATAAATGTACATTTCTCAGAGAAAGAAATACAAATGGCAAGTAAGTATATGAAAAAAATGTTCAATACCATTGGTCATTTGAGAAATACAAATTGAAGCAACACAGAGACTCCATCTCATCCCAGAAAGATTGGCTAACATAAAGTAGTCAGCTGTTACAGTTTGTGTACAGGTGTCCCCCAAAGCCTTATGCAGTCTTGGGTTGGCCTCTGGAGTTTGTGATTGATTATTTTGGGTGTGGATGCTGCACCTGCCCAGGAGCAGGTAATTTGCATTATAATGTAAGATGGGAAGAGAAGCTCCCTGCCTTGAACCCAGCTGAATATGGACTGAAACCTCCAGTAACTGTGAGCTAAATAAACCTTTCCTTCCATCAATTTGAGGCTCATGTATTTGTCCCAGCAATGAGAAAATAGTAACTAAGACATCAGCCAATAACAAATGCTGGAGGGACAGTAGAGAAAAAGGAGCCCTTCTCCACTGTTGCTGGGAGTAAAGACTGGTAGAGCCACTTTGGAAATCTGTATGGACAGTCCCTCAAAAGCTACAATTGAGGACCCCATTGAAGCCCACTATTTTCCTCCCAGGTATTTTTCCTGGGAAAAACTGAAAACCTTATACTACAGCAAAATATGCACACCCATGCTTATGCAGCACAATTTGTCATAGCTAAATCCCTGAAACACCCCAGATACCTATCAACAGAAGAATGGATAAAGAAGATGTGGTATTTTTACACAATGGAGTGTTATTCAGCTGTAAAATAGGATAAATTTGAGTCTTTTGTTGGTAAATGGATGCAACTAGAAAACATATTCTTATGGAAAATAAATTAGACCTGCATGTGAAAACATTATATTGTTTCCTTAATGTGAGAAACTGAAAGAGAAAACTGGAATCTGAAGGGTACAATTGATACTAGGAAATGAGAATGAACTGATTCAAAAGGCAAGAGTTATTGAGTTGAGGAGAAGGACAGGAGAGGGTATGGGAGAAGGAGAATTATCTATGTATGTAAACAGGATAATTTGAACAACTATACCATGCATTTGTTCTGGTCTATGGAAAGGAGCAGATAATACTTATTTGTTTTGTCTCCTTTGGAAAGGAACAGATAATAACTTGGTTTTTTCTCCTTTTTTCAATTGTTGGTACATTTTCTCTTCTTAATTTCTTACTTTTTTCTTTCTTCTTCCAGTATTACATGCATACATCTGGTAATATGAATAACTGGTTTGAAAACAGTATTATGTATTGCAACAGGCACTGTGAAATCCACATTACTTTATTAAGAGAAATTGTGTATCACTTGTAATTTTTTCAGTTTTAATTCTAATTGTACTACCTTTACAAAATAAAAAAATAAACAAAAAATAAATGGTGCTGTAAAACCATCACTAATTTAAAATTAAAATGGGTAAAAGACAAAGTATTGAAACAGAAACATTGAATATGCTGGAAGAGAAAAGAAATAGAATTCTTTAAACAAAGATGTAGGCAAAGATTTCCTAAACAAAACTCCAATCATATGTGAAATATTACAAAGAATCAACAACTAGAATATTATTAAAAAGCTTCTGTACATCAAAAGAAAACTCCATCAGCGCTAAAAGACCACCCGTAGGATAAATTTGAGTCTTTTGTTGGTAAAAGTTCTAGCCAATTCTTTCATGGACAAAGGATTAATATCTAGAACATATAAAGAAGTAAAAATAAATCAGATCCTTCCCCCAAATTTTAAGACCCAATGAAAAAATGGGCATCTGAGATCAATACACACTACTTAGATAAAGAAGTACAATGGGAAGTAAATATATAAAAAATGTTCAACACTGCTGGTCAGTCAAGAGATGCAAATTAAAATAACACCGAGATTCCATTTCACTCCAACAAGAAATGGCTATTATCCAGAATCAACTAATAAATGCTGGTTAGGCTGTGATGAAAAAGGAATCTTTCTCTACTGTTCTTGGAAGAGTAGAAATATTCAAACAGTATGGAAGTCAGTGTGGAGATTACTTAGAAAACCAGTATTAGAGGTGTCCTCAGACCCAGATATTCACCTTCTTGGTATTTTCCCTGAAGAATTAAAAGCATCATAACACAGCCATGTTACAAACATACTTTTTAATAGATTTTTTTTTTTTTTGTATTGTAGAGAAGGGTCTACAGGATATTCAGGATCTCACTATTAGATCAGACTCATAGTGATCCACCTGTTTACAGCCCCATAAGAGCTGGGATTATAGGTGCATGCCACTATGTCCAGTCTCAATTGCAGTCTCAGTGTGCCCTGGGGACAGGGCCACCACAGCAGGTCTGGGGATCAAACCCCAGGCTTCTACACAGACGTGTAGGTACTTTAATCCATTGGGCTATTTGGCCGGCCCTATAAATCTTGAAAATTCAAATGCTTTTTATTTGATGAATGGATAAAGATTATGTAGGTTTCTTTTTTTTAATACAATGAAGTTCTTCTTATCATAGAAGAAAAACGAGACCTATCAAGGCCTGTATATGGACCCTTAGACCATATTTTCAATGAGATAAATCAAACACATGTATAAATATTGCATTGTCTCTGGCGTAAGCAACTAAAAGTGTAAATAAGGACTAAAATGTACACTATCTATTGTGAAAAAGGAAGAAGATTTTTAGAAGAGAGTAGAATTAAGGGAGGAGGAAATGAATGAATGAAAATGAATGAGAAACAGTAACAAAATAAGGAGGAAAAGAAGTCCTGAAGAGAGGGCAGAGGATGCAAAAAAGAAAAAAGAGGAATGAAGATATATGATGTACAGGTACAGATTCCCCATGATGACTGTGATCATTCTGTATATCTAAACTGTAATAGTTAATTATAAAAACTTCTCATCTGCCTTGTCTTGCTCACAGAAAATTTATAATTTATAATAGAAACAGCATCTATCCTCCAAGGTTGGCACAGGGAACTTCTGTCCTGAAGCAGTCTCATTTCAAATGTTATTTAAAAATCTTTTACTCATATAATTGTCCCACTGCTAATAAAATAGAGGGACCTATATGCAAATCTAATAGAATCATGGAATCCTAGAATAAATAAAGCCTAGAATAAATAAATAATGAAAACTAGAGCCCATACCAAAAACAACTTAGTATTTTCACAATATTTTCTCATAATATTTCATATCGGTCTAAAAGTTGTGATTTTTTGTTACAAATTATCATTCATAGAAAGTCATGTTCTCAGACGGATGACAGAAATGTTCTGCTTTCCTCATAAAAATTAGATGATGTTTCTACATTAAAATTACATTGGAACAGCTAGTAACCTCTCACAACTTTCTACCAAAACACAGAAAAGCATAGTGAAAGACATGCATGCAGTGTACAGACAGATCCATCAAAACTAGCACGAGCCAACCTATTGCTAGACTTTAGTGGGACTTTTTACTAAGCCAAATCTGAGAAAAAAGTACTTTACATATGCATCCAATAATTTGTTAATGAGTTTTCCCCCTACAGGCTACATGGGAAAATTCTTCAGGATTCTTCACCTTTGGGTTCCCAAAGGAACCCACAGCTGTTTCTGACCTCCCTTCAGAAATGTGAACTCCACATTCAATCATGGAAAGAAAATAGCTCTGACTTGGCATTGTCACTGTGACTGGAGTGGTCAGGCTTTTGCTGCCCCCCAGGAACTCTTCTGTCATGAGTAACAAGGAACAATTCCTAGATCAGAGTCCTCCAGCAAACAGGGAAACAAGAACAGTATTTGATCTTCTCACAGCCATGAACACTGGTCTTCAGACCATTCTAGTCCATCTCTACAAAAGGACATTTCATTAATTTTTCTGCCAAAATTAGAATGACTTGAGACTTTTTTTTTTGCATAATTGTTGTTACAAGAACTCTTGGAGTCAGCGAGATAGCTCAACAGACAAAGCGCCTGCTTAGGCAAGCACGAGGATTCCATCCCCATGGCACCATTCGCCATGATAGCCTTGCCCTAGTGCACTGAGCACTGCCAAGACAAGGTGTTGTGGTGCAGGCCTATAATCGCAGTGCTGCAGAGTCTGAAAACAGGAGGATCACTGCGCGTCTGAGCTGTATGGTGAGGCTTTGTACCAAATGCATAAAACAAGTGCTCTTAAAATCTGTTGTGTATACACATACATTATGATTTCTTCTTTCTACAACCCTTCCTTTGTCTACACCTGTCAAAAGTGGGCACTCCATTGACATTCAACTACCTTAGGTGCTTGAACTCGACACCACAATCCAACACAGTCCAGCATTCTACAACCTTACGGAGTTATTCAAAGAAATTGTCGACCATATCCATTTACAGCTCAGCTTAATATTATGGGCTCACGATGTATACTTCATTTTTATACTTTTCTGCTGGATGGTTAAGACATAGGTAGATCAAAACTTATATACCAACACAAGAGCTTTATATTTCCTATGTGGTCATTGAAGTCCTGTCAGGGTTTATCTTGTAGTCCTGTACATTATTCTGTAGTTCTTTTGTGTCATCCATGTGGATGAGTCACAGCCAATGCTTGACCAGATTGCTCTCTGTGAGAGCTTGAGAGAAAGTTTTCTATTCATGTGACTCTCCCCAGGCACACTTTAGAACTTCAATCTCTTTCCTCTGTGGCTCCATAATCTCCTTGTTCAGAAAATTTGGAGCTCAACTGAGCTTCATGATGTTGCAGTACAGGTTCTCCTATGTCCTGAGTCTTTGCTGGAGACCTTGAAAGGCTAGGGCCAAAATGTTGGCTGGCCTTGTGGCTCTTCTATTTCTCCAACTCTGACTTGTGATCTTAGGTTGTTAACCATCCAGAAGAAAAGCAGATTAGTATCCTGTAGCATATGCCATTCACTTTGCCTTATCTGACTCAATTGATTTTACTTGTTGTATGTTTCCTTTTGTATTTCTGCTTTTTGCTTGTTATACTAGGGAGACTATACGATATTTACACATGTGTGTCTGGTTTATTTCACTTATGAGTATATGTTCAAGTGGCATCCACTTCAGTATAAATGCTTCAAACTTATCATTCTTAATAGCTGAGTAATACTCCATTATATAGAAATACCACATCTTTTTCA
>PVKA01025813.1:0-32523 GCA_004027165.1 Ctenomys sociabilis
AGTCTGAATATAAGGCTTTATGCTCTCATGAATATGAGCTTTGAATAAGTACTATGCAACAAAGTATGAAATATTTTTATGACTCATACAACACAAGATCAAAGTTACATGACAAGAAAATTCAAAGGTTAACTTAAAGTTAAAAAAATTTAAGAAACTCAACATGTCTTCTTTTTAAAAAATTAATTTTAGCCAGGCGGGGTGGCACAGGCCTGTAATCTCAGCACTCGGGAGGCTGAGGCAGGAGGATTGTTGTGAGTTTGAGACCAGCCTGAGCTACAAAGTGAGCTTAAGGCCAGCCTGAACTGCATAGTGAGACCCTGTCTCAAAAAGACAAAAAAAAAAAAAATTAATTTTAATTTTTCTGGTACTATATATATGTAGTGCTCACATTCATCATAAGAAATTTGTACCTGTAGATTATTTAGTGCAGGGTCTCACTACACAGATTGGACTCATAGTGAACCTCCTGTTTTCAGTCTCCCAAGTGCTGGGATTACAGGTGTGCACCAGCACACCCTGTCTCAGTCACATCTCAGTGCTCCCCAAGGGCAGGGCTGGCACAGCAGGTTGGGGATCAAATGTACATGACACACCCTGATGCTTCCTTTCTTCCCCAACCTTCTCCCCTGCCTTCAACCCTTTTTCCCTTCCTTATTTGTAAAAGTTTTGTGTCCATTCTTTTCCTCTACTCTCTTTTTTTTATCCTATTCCTTCCTAGCCTGTTCTTCTTTTTCTAGAAGTTGAGGTTCAACACTAGGTTGTTTATTTGAATTTGTTATTTTATGTGTGAGAATTCATAGCTATAAGTTACCCTTGTTGGACTGCTTTCATTGAGTCCCATAAGTTCTGGTGCGCCATACTGCCATTATTGTTTAATTGTAGAAACTTGCTAATTTCTTTAATTTTATCTGTGATCCACTGATTATTCAGGATGTTTTTATTTAATTTCCAGGTGCTTATGACATTCTTGTTTCTTCTGCCATTAATTTTTAATTTTATTGCACATGTTCTGATAATATGCAGGGGATCACTTCAGTCACTTAAGCATGTTCTGCCAGCTAGTTTTTTTGTGTGGTCTGTTTTAGAGAATATCCATGTACAGTGGAAATAAATGTGTATTCTTATTTGGAGGGGAACACTCTGCAGATACCCAGAAACGAGTCCATTTTTTCAGAAGTTTTCTTCTGTTCTGATACTTCTTTGTTCATTTTTTATCTGTTTGAACTGTCTGTCTGCGATGGGGGTATTAAGGTCCCCCATTACAATTATAGTGATACCTATCTGATTGTTAATGTCTATTGATATTTGTTTTAGATAGTAGTATGAGCTGGTATTTGGTGGATATGTATTTTCAGAGATGTCTTCTAGGTATATCTTACTTTAAAATTTTTTTTTTTTTAATCTTCCTTTGATACAAGGTTTCATTACACAGTTCAGACTTTTAGCAAGCCTCTTGTCGCAGCCTCCTCAGTGCTGGGAGTACAGGCATGCACCAACATGCTCAGTTTCGGGGCCACCATGTCACACTTGGGGGTCCAGGGCCAGCATGGCGTGTAGTTCTGGGGATCAAACGCAGGTCCTTGTGCTTGCCAGGCAGGTGCTTAGACCACTGAGCTATGTTCTCAGTCCTATATCTTACTTTTGACTTGCGAGTCTGTTGCAAGAGCTTACCTCTGAATTTATTAGGGTTGAGAAGTTGTTGCCTATCTGATTAAGCTCCTGGTGCTTTGGCACCGACATGTAGTATTGTGTATGACTCTCAGGTAACCTCACTTTTGGCGCACGAGAAAGGAAACTGATTAGAACAATTATGCAGCCTTCGTTAGAGCTGTACAATCAATAATAACAGTAGCATTAAGCACAGTATAGAAAATAATGAACAGTGATAACTATTAGTTTGCCACCTTTCATCATTCAAATAAGATTTATAGTTATATATTAAAATCTAAAACAAGCCAGGCGTGGTGGCACATGCCTGTAATCCCAGCACTCGGGAGGCTGAGGCAGGAGGATTGTTGTAAGTTTGAGACCAGCCTGAACTGCATAGTGAGACCCTATCTCAAAAAGACAAAAATAAATAAATAAAATAAAAAAATCTAAAACAAGTAAGAAAACCATATAAAGTACATATCCTTTCAATAGAATGATTTTACCCTTATAGGAAAATTTTTTTAAAAGGGTAAGAAGAACAATTAGAGAAATAGAATAAGACAAAAGAGTAGAGTAAGGCTGAAGGACAGAAGAAGATTACTCTAGTTTTCCAAAGCTGAAGAAAAAAGGTAAGAACGAAGAAACAAATAAGAGCAGCATAAAAAGCAAAAAGCCAAATATAATGTTCACATTAATAAAAAACAAGAACAAACAAGAAAAGGAGAAAAAGAAGAAAATAGGGGGAAAAAAGGAAGAAAGTTAAAAAAAAATGACCATTTCAGGTCATGTGTTTGGTTTCACTGGTAGAAAAAGGGGTCAAACAGAGTCCAGATCTGTGTTACTTGATCCCAGAAAGCCTGTGCTTGCAACTGCACTTATGTTCCAGGTGGTCCTGGTTTCTGCCTATTAGGCTGGGTCCTGACTTGTTCGTCCCACAATATTCTGAGGGCCTCTTACCAGCTTGTGTCAGTTACTCTTCTTTCGTTGCTGGGACAAACACCCAACACCCAAAATGAAGGAAGGAAAGGTTTATTTAGCTCACAGGTACTGGAGGTTTCAGTCCATATTCACCTGGCTTCAAGGCAGAGGGGCACGTGGCAGAGAGCAGCAGTTCATGGCATTGGAACAGCAGTGATGGCAACAGGCCAACAGCAGCAACAGAGAGAGTCTGTCTCTCTGTCTCACTTATGTTACATTCAGGCTATCAGCCCTAGGTTTTGTGTAGCACTCACGCTGATAATCCCAGCAGTACTGAAACCTATAATCCCAGTGGATCATGAGTTAATCTCAAACTCTAGACGTCCGCCCTATGACTACATGAGGTTTTGAGGGGGACAACTAGACACAAACCACAACACAGCTTGAACTCAGTTGGTACTCTGACTGCTAGCATGGCTGTGCCTCACCCTGACATTGGGACCCCTGAGGTGAAGCCACCACCGTGCTATTCTGAGTCTCAGGTTCAGTTTTCGTCTGTACACACTAGTGAAGCACACCTTCATCTTTTCCTGGAGACATTTGAACTGGAATCAGCTGCCAGCTACTGCAGCTCCCACTATCAACCATTCTATTCCACCCCTGTTTCCCTGTGGAGGCCTCTGGAGTTACCTGAAGTCACCATGCCACTGTAGTATTGAACCCCTCTTTCATGCCACAAACTGGGATTCAGAAAGAAAGAACCATTTGCTACTTCCTTCTGCTCTATTGAAGTGCCTCTTCACTCTCCCTGTAGGGTGCAACTGTCAGTTCAGATTCTTGCTAGGCCTTTGGGGCCTACTTTCCTCCTTCTTTTCTTCAGCACATTGTTGTATTCCAGAATGTGGCCTTCAAATCTTGTACGGGTTGATTTACTGCTCCTCACTACTCTGTCATTTTACCAGGAGTCCTGTCAACGAGCCTTTCTTTCTTTCTTTCTTTCTTTCTTTCTTTCTTTCTTTCTTTCTTTCTTTCTTTCTTTCTTTCTTTCTTTCTTTCTTTCTTTCTTTCTTTCCTTCTTCTCCTCCTCCTCTTCTTCCTCCTCTTCCTCCTCCTCTTCTTCCTCTTCCTCCTCCTCTTCTTCCTCCCCTTTCTTCCTTCCTTCCTTCCTTCCTTCCAATTAAGCTCAATATTTTTTCCTGTCATGACTTCTTGTTAGATCTTTTAGCATGGTTTGTAGAGGAATGAATAAAGATGTTAGAAAATTGTTTGACATTCCCCAAATAATGTCCACCATTTATTTGTTCACTGAACATTCACTGAAAGTCTGTGTGAGACCTGAGGATACTCTACACATCAGGGTGCCAGAGATGCCCAGAAAAGTTTCTCCACTCAAGTGCGTTGGGAGACATGATCTATACAAACAATTTCAGTGAAATTGAAGGAGCTCAGACAAAGGGAAACACTAGGATGCCTATGCAGCAAAGGGAAGAGGCAGTTAGTGCAGAATGTAAGCAGCAACAGTTGAAATAATTGCAAAGATTCTCTTTAACTCAATTTCTTCCTCACAATAGGCTCCTGAGTTGCTACTTCTCAACTTTTTTTTTGTCTCATCACTATGGCTCTAGCCTCTCTGCTTCAAGTTCTTGTTATTACACAATTTCTGCATTTGTCTTTGCATTCTTTTAATCATGAGAATTCCACCAAACATTTCAAATACATCATCAGGCTTAACCCTTATGAACACTGTGCATTTAAGTGTCACTAGCTCCATTGTATAGGCAGTGTAACTCATGTTCAAAGATGTTTTGTCTTTTGCCACGGTTACTAGGAATAGCTGGTGAATTTCAGGGACTTATTGTGACACTCAGGCTATTGGACTTTACAGCCCTTTCTCTTAATTACATTCTTATATTTTTGCCTCCTGATATGGTTTATGTCTAGTTGCCCCCCTAAAGCCTCACATAGTCAAGGGGTGGCTTGTAGAGTTTGTGATTAATTCTTTTTTATTTTTCTGTATTTAGAAAAAGATCTATAGGGTCTCACTATATAGATAGGACTCATAGTGATTCTCCTGTTTTCAGCCTCCCAAGTGCTGGGGTTATGTGAGGCCTGAGTCAAACAGACTCCATGAGTCAGACAGACCATGTTAAAAGGTCAACAAAAGATTGTTAAGGTTACTATGGTTACTGCCCTACCCTCCAGCGCAGAATGTCCCTACGTGCCCCACAGCTTGTAGATGTCCTTAAGATAACCCAACCAAGAGGATAAGTTCCTAGAATGCCAGGACCCTTCCGAGAATTGCCCTCCCCGATTCCTGCCATTCAATTATTGTAAAGGTCAATTTAAACTAACCAATGCGATCTGCTTCTGTAACCTCGCTTGCCCCCTCCCCATTTTGCGGTTTTTGCCTTTATAATCCTAGCCCAATCGGTCATCCGGGCCTACTGTTTCGGCGAGTTCAGTGAGCCCCACACATGCATGGAAAATAAATTCCCTTTGTGTGCTGCATGAGAGCCTGACTCTTGGGGTCTTCTTCCGCGACGGGACGCTCGACCCTTACAGTTACAGGCTTGCGCTAGCACGCCCAGTCTCAGTTGCCATCTCAGTGTACCCTGTGGATGGGGCTGGCACTGCAAGCTAGGGAGCAAACATCAGCCAGTGCATTCTGCCTAAGCAGGTGCTTTAGTCCTTGAGCTATTAGGCCAGCCCTGTGATTAATTCTTAATCTAACACTCAGATTGTGCATGTGAGCGCTAGTCTCATTCTAGGGTGAGTAATCTGCATTACAGTGTAAGGAGGGGCTGGCTAGCTGCTGCAGCCACTGCTCCTCCCTGGGCTCTTTGTTGTTTTCCTCCGTCTCAAACTGCTGTTCTTGGCCATCTGACACTGCTTTGGAGCCAGCCAAGTATGGACTGAAACCTCTACTAACTGTGAGCTATTAAGCCTTTCCTTCCTTAATAATGGGTGTCAGGTATTTTTTCCCAGCAATGAGGGAAAGTTAACAGAGACACCTCCTAATGACAAGCTCATTAATCTTAAAGCATAAAGTGGATAGAGTGAAGCCTACCCTAGCAACTATGAATGGCAAATGGTCATCCCCACAGATAGGAGCAGGTATCTTACTGTGCATTTCTTTAATAAGCAGAACCTATTCCAATCATGAAACAACTATTTTCTGAGTATTTACTCTTTGTCCAGTCATTCCTAGGTACAAGCAATTTTGATGAAAATTCAATATGTTTCAACCTTCAGTTTATTTGAAGAAGACAAACTAATAATCACATAGGTCAGTCACTTTTTGAATAATAATGGAGGTAAGTTCATAGGTTTCATACTGGATAAATACAAATACAGTCTAATTTTTGCTTTAAATACTTAAGTTGTTTAGAATAATACTTCTATATATTTAAATAAATCAGCTATATTAAAATGACCATGAAATATTTCCAAATAACAAAATATTGTCTTCATAAAATTCTTATCTTTTCAATTTAATATTCTAAATTTAAATCAGCATTACAGCCGGGCGTGGTGGCACATGCCTGTAATCCCAGCACTTGGGAGGCTGAGGCAGGAGGATTGTTGTGAGTTTGAGACCAGCCTGAGCTACAAAGTGAGCTTAAGGCCACTTAAGCTGCCATTTTTCTCCTTGTAGGCAGCTAAGTAAGATAGAAATATTATAATCAGTCAGCCTGAACTGCATAGTGAGACCCTGTCTCAAAGAAAATAAGACAAAAAATAAAAAATAAAAATAAATCAGCATTACATTAACAACCCCAAATTTGAATGTTAAACTCATCCATTAGATACTTTAGTAGGCTGTAATTCTTTAAATATGCAAAGTATTTTAAATATTATTTATAGACTTAGCATGAATAGTAACGTAGATATTGTTTAATCTTTATTTCTAAGTCTGAATTTGATATTTGCTTTGATATTTTAAGACAATCACTTAAAAACCATTCTATTTGTCATGTTTAGGGGCTACAATTGCACGTTTGTTGGAAGAACATCTGCCTGAGCTGTCAGAATCTCTCTCTTTTTTAAAATTGTTAATGTATTTGGTTGTTGTGGGGTCTCACTGCACAGCTCCCACTCCGGTGATCCTCCTGCTTTCAGCCTCCCCAGTGCTGGGAATACAGGCCTGGCCCACTACGACCCCTGCTCTGGAGGTGGGGCTGGCACCATTGAACTGTGGTCCCTTCACTTAAGCAGGAGCTTTACTGCTGAGCTGTCTTGCTGGCCTCTGTCAGAGTCTCTTTGTCTCACTCCCAGACCTTTTCCCTTGGACCCTGAGTCTAGGAATGAATGAGGTTAGTAGCTGCCATTTTTCTCCTTGTAGGCAGCTAAGTTAGATAGAAATATTATAATCAGTCAGACAAGGCTGACTATGAGGACACTATAGAAGACAAGGTGACTTTCTAACTTTGGAAGAGACAGACATTACTGTTGTGGGCAAGACCTCAAGACAAAAAAGTAAACAAAGTCAGCCACATACTTCTCTATGGATGGGCATCAGGGATTAGTATTCTACATAGGTTACCTTTAAAGAGTCAGAATGAATCACTAACCCAACCGCCAACAGGAAAAGACCCTGTTCCTTAACCATGCCCTCTGGTTACAACTTGCCTCCCCATTTGATTCTGATTTAATCAAATTTACCTGAGCAATAGTGCTATAATCTCATTGTTTGACCATAGTTTTGCTCACCCCATGTCCACCTCAGGTAGTGTCCATATTCTCCACCTTAGACCCACTCCACCACGTGGTTTTCTTCTATAACAATCCCTGAAAGAGACAGCTTCCCAGGGTAACCCACTTGGGTCCCTTTTCTGTTCCTCTTAGACAGCTTTCTGTCCCCCAACAAATATATTCTGCTCTTACCCTTCGTTTGTTCCTAAAATTCATTCTTTGGTTTTGGAGAACATAAACTTGTCTAGGCACTTTCAGGTTGGAAGTTTCATTCCTCTATACCATAGTCATGTCTGTGGAATATCCACAGGACACGATCAAATCAAAATTCATTGAAACTGATAGACAAGCAGTGGACAGAGTTAGAAAGTTCGACTCCTGACAGTGCTGAGCCTTGATCCAGCCAGCCCTGAAATATGACCCGTTCTGATCCTCTTTATTGTCTATGCCCACACATTTCTCATTTGGCCTAAATTTCATTTTGATTTTCATTATTTTTCAATGGAAGAACCTTGTCTCATTTCTTCCTGTTTGTTAGCTATTATTCTCCTCCATGCCATTAAACCTTCAGAAAACATATGTTACCTCAAATAACCTTGACTATGCCTCAGGAATAAAGGTGGAAAGTCTAAGACATACCAAAGTTGTGGGGGATTAGGCCACAGTAGTGTTGCAGGCAGCTGAGTTAGATAAAAATATAGGCAGTCAGACAGGACTAGGCCTTCAAAGGAGATAACACAGAAGACAAGATACCTTACAACTATAAGAGGGATAGATACTCCCATTGTGGGCCAGACCTAAAGACCAAAGATTGAACAAATGCTGACCTCCCTAAAGATTAGCATATGGGATTGTGCATCACCCTGAGGAAGCCAGGAAAAATCATTAATCTGACTACTACAGCTGGCTACTGGAAATAGTCCTGTTCTTCACTCATGTTCTATCTATCTCTAGAAGTGACCTTTGTGACAGGGGAAGTGCTCTGCTTCCAATTTATCTAGTGGTTATGCTTCCCTCTACCCACATTACTGGCACCAAATCAACTGTAACATATTTATAAATATTAAATAAGAGTAAGAGCACAATTTGTATGGTTCTCATGGTTTGTGAGACTCTTGGGAAACAAAAGTTGCACATCAGTTCGAGGGTAGATAGGCTGGTTGGATCTTGTTTCCCTTCTCTCCAAGAGTATCTACCTGCTCTGGCATGCTGTAGTCATGGTACATCTTGAGGGGGAATCAATTAGAGGTAAGGTGGAGATGTCCAGAACTCTCTCTTTTTGGATTCCAGATTATGGGAATCTCACAGTCAAAGTCTCTTACTCCGTTAGAGTGCATCATTAAGCACTGGAAGACATTTGATCTATACTGCTGAAAAAAGAGCCATTTTCTGCACATGTGCATGGCCTGTGTCCCCACCAGAGCCAAAATGAAATGCAGGGGGAAGTATCAATTGCAACACTATTTTGCAGCTGGAAAGTTATTGTAAAAAGAAGGAAATGGTCAAAAATTCCTTATGTTCAGATTTTTGTTTTGCATTAAGAAATAAACCTCATTTAGGTTTAAAACATAGACATGAGCCACAGGGAGATCAGAGACCTCAGGATCCTAAGACCTTTACTACCCCAAAGCCTAAGACTTCTCCCTAACCTCTGGAGCCTGAGGACAGCCTTAATCACAGCCTCACCAACTATTACTGAAAGTAAGGTCTCCCCTGCCTGCCCTTCTACTCTGGAAGATTGGGCTTCTACACCAGCTGTCATTCAGCCCTCTATAGGGCTATACCCATCCTTACCTAAGTTTAGACAAGCTCCTCAGGGACAATACCCTTTACAAGAAGTAAATGGACAATTTGGAACTTTCAGAGTTCATGTACCTTTTTCTCTCAATGACCTAAAACAGATAAGATCAGAACTTGGAAATTTTTTAGATGATCCTGATAAGCATATTGAGCTCTTTAGAGGCCTCATTCAGACACATAAACTAGATTGGAAGGATATAATGTTAATTCTAAACCAAACTTTGATTTCTAATAAAAAGCAGGCAGCATTACAAGCTGTTATTGCATTTGGAGATGAATATCATATTGTTAATTTTAGAAGGCTGTAAGATAGATAGCCAGGGAACCATCTGTTCTCACTGGATCCCAAACAGTCTCTACTACTGGCCTGCAACAGTATGAGAGATTGAAACAGGAGACACTTTCAGACATGTGTTCTTGAAGGTCTAAGAAGGGTAAGAAGCCATTCAATTATCCTAAACTATCAACAATTCAACAACAAAAAAAGAAGGAATACCTCTCTGTTTTCTTAGAATGCTTACAAGAAGCATTAGTAAAATGTAATTCCCTAGATCCTAGTTCAGTAGAGGAACAAGTTATTCTTAAAGATAAGTTCATCACTCAGTCAGCCTCTGATACTAGAAAAAAGTTACAAAAGATGGCCTTTGTTCCAGATAGCTCACTTGATATGTTAGTAAAAATTGCCTCCTCAGGACTTTCTAACTGTGATGAGAGGAAGCCAAAAACAGAAAACAAAGAGACTGAGAAAAAGCAGATCTTTTTGTTGTGACATTAAGAGAAGCAAACCTAAGTCTATTCTTGGGGTTTCAAGGAGAAATTGGGGACTATCTCCATCTGTTACCAGTGCAACAAACCAGGCTTCCATAAGAGGGACTGCATAAAAGGCTCCCTGAGCCATGCCCTAACTGTAAATGTGATCACTGGAGTTCAGATTGCCCTCTGAAGTGAAGGCCTCAGAGCTGAGATCCATCACACCAGTTGGTCCAGCAGGACTGAAGGTCCCTAGGGCACTCATTGCCCTCTTCCTCTGGCCGACTGTCATCTCCACAGAGAAGCCCTGGGTAATCGTGACTATGGAGGAAAAATAAACCAGCCTAATTCTGGACACTGGTACATATTTCTTGGTCCTTCTTTTTAGTCTTGGCCTCCCTTATAGCCCTCATATCTCAGTGAGGGAAGTCACTGGAGAAGAGGTAATGTGATGTTTTTCACAACCCCTAGGGTATAACTGGTATAGTTTTCTTTTTACATTCCTTTATGATCAGGCCTGAAAGTCCAGTTCCTCTCTTGGGGAGAGACATTTTATCTTGTCTAAGTATGGTGATATATGTGTATCTAGGTCAGGTATGCTGTCTTCCCCTTGTGGAGACAGAAATAAATCCTAGGGGTTGGGGATATGGTGCAGTAGAATAAGCGCTTCCCTGGCAAGCACAATGGTGTGAGTTCAATCCCCGGTTCCACCAAAAAAAAAAAAAAAAAAAAAAAAAAAAAAAAAAAAAAAAAAAAAAAAAAAAAAAAAAAAAAAAAAAAAAAAAAAAAAAAAAAAAAAAAAAAAAAAAAAAAAAAAAAAAAAAAAAAAAAAAAAAAAAAAAAAAAAAAGAAAGAAATCCTAAAGTATGAGCAACTAAAGGTAAAACAGGTAGAGCAATAAGTGCTGCTCCTGTGAAAATACATCTCTCAGATTCTACTGTTTTTCCTAACCAGAGACTTCAGGTCTTAAGGAAGACCTGAAGTAAAGAAAGGACTATTGCCTATAATTGATAATCTAATGGTGCAGGGATTACATGAACCTTGTAACAGCCAATGCAGTACTGCATTTCTGAGAATTCAAAAACCCAGTGGGGAGTGGAGATTAGTACAGGACCTTAGGTTGATAAATGAGGTGGCAGTGCTCATTCAGCCCATGGTACCTAACGCATACACACTCCTTACTCAGACCCCAGAAGCTATTAGATGATTTTCAGTGTTAGATTTATTTTTTTATTTTCCATAATTTTATTGAGGAACCAAGAGCAATGAGACAGTTTCAAATCAAATTAGTAGGACAGATTCAATAATTAATACATAGCTTATTGTTTTCTTAGTGGTTATTTGTTGCAGACATGATATTCTATTTACAAACACTACTAGAGCAGATGCCTCTATTTAATGAATTAAGAGAATGCATCTGTATACCTATGTTTTTTAAAGCTGAATTATAGTACAGTTTCAATAATTAATACTTTTTACATTGTTATCTTCCTAGTGGTTATCCATAGTACAAGAAGCAGACAGAATATCCTGTCCAAACACTGTTAGTGTAAATCTTTCTTCTCATAGAATTACGTGAAAGTACTGCATATTTATCCTAACTGTACTGTTTATACAAACACAGAATAGTCTTTCCTTTGTATCCCCTTTTTTTTGTTTAGTCCTGTCAGAGATGGGAATTCCATTGTTATTCAATTATTGTAGGTGCTTGAATTCAGTGAAACACTGCAAAAAGTCCAGCAGTCCACAATAGTAGTGAGTTATCCTAAGAAGTTGTTGACTAGAGCCATTTGCAGCTCATATTATTATGGCCTTATTTTATATACATCGTTTTTATACTTTTCTGCTGGATGGTTAAGACAGAGATAAAACAAGACCTATATAACAAAAAAATGGAACTTTTCTATTTGATGAGGTCAGTCCAGTCCCCTTAGGGTTTATCCTGTATCTCACTTTGTAGATCCTTTGTCAGTGTCAGCCATGTGGATGAGTCATGACCATTGCTTGACCAGTTTGCTCTCTGTGAAAGCCTGAGAGAATGTTTTCTCTCTATGTGATTCTGAGGTCTGAGTCAAACAGACTCCATCTTAAAAGGTCAACAGAATATTTTTGAGATTATTGCATCTTCAGATGGCGGAAAGTCCCTGCTTGCCCCCAGCTGCAGATGTCCAAAAGATAACCCAACCGAAAGAATCCATTCCCAGAATGCCAGAATGTTCCGAGAATTACCCTCCCCAATTCCTGCACCAACCAATTACCATAAAGGTCAACTTAAACTAACCAATGCCATCTGCTTCTGTAACTATGCTTGCTTTGTGGTTTTTGCCTTTATAAGCCTAGCCCAATTGTTCATTGGGGCTCTCAGTTCCTGCATGTTCAGTGAGCCCCATGCATGCATGGAAAATAAAATCCCCTCGCTTTTGCATGAGAGGATGTCTCTTAGAGTCTTTCTTCACGCGGTGGGCTTCTTGGTCCTAACAACTCTCCTTGGGCACACTCTACATTATTGATCACATTCCTCTGTGGGCCCATAATCTCCTTGATCAGAAAATTTAGGGTACAACTGAGTTCCATGATGTAACAATACAGGTTCTCCTATGTCCTGAGGATTCACTGACCTTGAAAGGGTAGGATGAAAATGTTGGCTGACTTTGTAGCCCTTCCATTTCTCCAATTTTTGATCTGCAAACTTAGGTTGTTAACCATCCAGAAGAGAAGCTGATTATTACCCTGCAACATATGCATTTCATTTTACCCTAACTATCTGTCTAAATTCCTTTTAGTAGTTGTTATACCTTTCTATTTGTATTTCTTGTTTTGATTTCTTTTACTAGGGAGACTATATGATATTTGTACATGTGTGGGGGACCACCTGAGCAGCTCTCCTTGAAAGAAAAGTGACTGCCTACATTTTGACTGAGTCTGATCCTATTTCCTCATATTGTTATGTACAGAGCTGGCTAGGACTTCTGTTTATCCTTCAATTGGCCTTAAGCAATGTGTATTGGTCTAGCTGAGGTGCTGGTGATAGTCTTTGAAGGTGGCATGCGTGCTTCCCTGGTAAGCCTGCTGCTCCTTAACGTGAGCCGGGTGGAGACAGGATGGTAGAGCTAATGCTCCGTGCTGCCAGCTGGGATCGAGCCTCGAGATAGAGGCTATGACTTCCTGGGGCTTGAAAGATTACATCAAAGCTGAAGCCCTAGACTTCCCAAAACATTAAATACTATATAATGCAGATTACTCTCTCTGCATATCCTCTCTGCATATGGCAGAGGTAAATGTAGGCCACCCAGCTAGCTCAGCTCACAGTAGTCACCTACTTCCCACAATTCTCAGTCAATCCTCAAGCCACTCCCTCACTGAATAAAAACTGGGTGAGGCCCTGGGTCACTCTCTTAGTTCCATAAAGCCATGTCATGGCAGGACTTAAGAGCCCCTCGACTCCCCGATGATTAAAAATAGTTTAGTGTCCACATTTTCACCATGGGCTGCATGGAAAGTGGTAGATTGGAATCAACTTGATGGGATTCCAATAACGTAACTTTGGGATTACAAATGTTGGTTCTTGGACTGAGACAAGGATCAGGAAGTGTCTCCTACAATTGGCACCCAATGTGGCCTGATCACACGACCTTCACAACACAACGACACCACTTACCAGAATCAAGTGCAGGCGACCCACTGGACCTTGCCTGACCAATTTAAAGGTAAGCGGAGCATTTTATTAATTATAGTGCTCAGACGCAAGTAGCAAATAGGAATCTTTTCGTCAAGGGTAACAATGGGGCAAGCTCAGTCTTTATCCACAGAAGAGAAAGAATTTAGTTTGTTGATTATGAAACTGTTAAAAGATGCTGGTATTAAGGTGCCATCTAAGCAAGTTTTTAGACTACTCCATGAGATAGTTACATTTTATCCATTTTTTCCCAAATTTGGTACGCTGGATCTCAAGATTTGGGATGAAATCAGTAAGAGCTTCTATGTAGCCAAAGCTCAGAAAAGAAGAATTCACCCACAAAACTATAGCCACTTATAACCTGGTAAAGGGAGCCCTTTGGGCCCTCCACTGTAACAGCCCAGGAAGGAATGTAGATCAACAGTTTACCATTACAAAGCATTCCAAGGTTGCTGACCCAAGGCTAGTAAACAAGGTAATTGTAATTGAGAAGGCTCTGTTGGAACTATAACAAAAGAGTTGGATCACCTGGGAAAGGACTTTCCTAATGGTCTTCTAGAAAACAAGGAAGTCTCTTTAAAAAATGTAGATAATCCTCGCCCTGTTCTCCCCACCGCCCCTCCACTCCCTACAGTTCTTCCCTCAGGCATACAGAACCATCAGGTTAAGAACGTGCCTCCTCCTTCCTCACCCTTAAGGAGGCCAAAGTACAGTGACTTGAAGTTATATTCACAGACAATGTGCTTTCTTGTCCTTGAAGAGACAGATCCAGAACACCCTACTCCCAAATGCAGTACTCATGCAGCCTTTAACATTTTGCTCCTGAAAGAATTAAGATAGAGTGTGTTAGATAATGGTGTCCAAGGCCCTTACACACTTGGTTGCTTGGATAACATAATTCAAGGCTTCCAAATGATGCCAACTAATGTTAGGTCTGAGAAGCCCACCTCGTGAAGAAAGACTCCAAGAGACATCCTCTCATGCAAAAGCAAGGGGATTTTATAAGTCCCTAACATTTGGGGGCTCGTCCGGGATCGACCTCGTGACGAATGACTCCAACAGCCGTCCCTCGGGGTAAGTACGGCCATTTTCTATCTATTTTCTATCTCTATCGTGACTCCGTTCATTGAGGGACCCGGACTTTGTTTGGGACTCCGCTCGGAGTCCGTTTGCAGGTATTCCCTGACGGGAACCCGTTTGTAGGCCTTCCCTGGTGGAAGCCCATTCGTTGAGGAATCCGGACCTCGTTTGGGACTCCGCTCGGAGTCCATTAGTGGGCACTCCCTAACGGGAACCCGTTTGTTGTCCGCGGACATTGGTCTGGTCCTCCTTGCGGGGACGGACGTTTGCCCGACTTGTTCGGGGTTTGTTTCTTTGGAGTCACTCTCTTTCACTCTGTCTCTCTCCCACACTCTTCCCCTGCCTTCCTTTTTGAGCACAAGCATAACACCACTTCTTCATTTCAGCATGGGACAATCTGCCTCAGGACCCCTGGATCTCACCCTCGGCCCCAGATCCCTGGGGTGACCCAGGGTCCATTTGTATGTCCCCCAAACGGAGGACTCTTGTGTGGCCAATAAAATCTGGTTTCCCTTTGTCTTGAGAGCTCTATTAGTGATGATAAACCGATCAGGAAAATTTTCAATGAGACCGGTTGAAACAATTTCGTTGTTGTTCTATGACCATCCAAGGCACCAACTTGTTCTATTTGTGTCATCTCTGTTGTCTGTCTTGTTTGTCATTTTCTGTCTGTGGATCTCGCTTAGCACTAACTTCCAATTTGCCCCAACAGGAATGTCCAGGATGGGACATTAGATATTTTGAAAACATTGCCGCCTCCCGCCGCTCCCTCTACGATTGTTTAAGTTTCACTTTTGTTTGTTCTTTTCTCTTTGTAGTCTTCAGACCCTAGGGTTCTCAACCCCAGGAAGTCTCTTGGTCTTTTACAACATATAGCCTCATTTTCTTCTTGACGCAAGCGTCCCTCCAACAGGTTATCTCCAGACCTCCGAGCCACCTGGATCAATAAACCTACATTCAGGCCTGAATTAATTTATCTGTGACCCCCTAAAATGACTCAAGGTTTGCTGTTTCTGGACGCCATCCTTGGACAACCAGCCAACTCCACATGATCATACTGGCAACTCCAACTGAGAAGAGACAGCTGTGACCCCCGACCGTCACCCTCAAAACCTACTTGTTCCACCTGCTATCTGGCACACAGATAAGTTCCCTCTGCGGTTTTTGAACTGTTAGTAAAATTTCATGTTTTGGCTTTTGGCCGATAGTTTAACAACCACGGAGGTTATGATGTTACTCTAATGGGATGTTTTATGCCTGTTTTGTATTTATATGTGTTATGTTCAAACTGGTTGCTGAATGTGCTGGTGTTCCTTGCTTGAAGGGAGAACGTTAATAAGCCTTCTAGTAGATTTTATGTAAACTTCTGTAAAATGGGACCTTTAAATCTAGCTCATATTTAAGAAAATTTCACTTGCCTGTATATATCAAACACGGGACTCCTTTTGCCAATTAAATGACATCAGGTTGGCAACCGTTCTTAAAGACTTGGAGGACAGGTTTCACTGGGATAGACTGGTTCTGATCCCCCTCTACATGCTAGAGGGAATGTCAGACCTGCTCTGTTTCAGTTTCCTTTCTTTAACTTTACTCCTAATTTTCTCACCTCTTTGTACTTTCCTTTTTAGAGGCATGTAAAATTAAAAAATACTCTATAGACTGTTCCAACTAAGTAAAGCCTTTAAAAATGAGTGTTTGTTAATGCTCCTAAGTTTAGTCATCATTGGGTGGATAAAAGATGAGGTATAGATTTTATAAAGCCTTCACTGTAAGATGCTTGGTGGTACCTTTTCTCCTTTTCTGCTAGTAAACTAGAAATTCTACCTCAGCTCTTCAATAAAACAACTTAGAGTCACTCCTTTTAAAAATTAGGCTGAGACAGCTTGCAATAATTTTGCATTCTGTATCAGCTGTCAAAGAAATAATTTACATCTGTGTATTATAGATTAAGAGTAAAAAATTTGTCAACCTTAAAATAATGCGTTTTTACCAACATGTAAAATGAGATTGCTAGATAATAGATATAAATTTCACCTATGAGCTTCAAGTTTAAATTTTGTCCAGTTGCTAAAACTGTTTACCTGAGTGATTAGATAAAAAACACATGTGTCTAAAGACTTGGTTCGATGCACAGGGCCAAATCCTCCAGCCAATGATTCTATATATCTCTAAAAAGGGGTGTTTGTGGCCTAGGGGGTGCACACTTCGAATTGACCTTTTTGTATAGGGGGGTCAATTTGAGGTGAGCACTTTTTGGGCTATATCTATGCTTCCTTGTGTGGGACTCCTATAACCAGACCAGTAGTCTTATGTCCAGGTTTTGTTTGCTTTTAAAAAAAGTCATTCTAGTTTTAAAATATAGATATGGACCACAGGAGAACCAAGTAGTTCAGGTGCCCAAGGCTGCTGCTTTCGGACCTTTAGAGACCCTTAGATAAAATAGCTTTACTCACTGTCTCACCATTGCTAGAAGTGAGATTTGCTCTACTCGCCTTTCAGAAGGGTAAACTTCTAAATGTAATGTTAACCTAAAACCAAGCCTCGTAGTTATTTTATAAAACTAGTACAACATACTTCCTGAGATGCTAATTAGAGGGACAGATTACTCTTACAGATCAGGAGCTATAAAAGATAGCTTCTGCTCCAGACAACTCATTTAATATTTTAGTAAAAACTGTTTAAGCTGGGAGAAAACCAAGGAGAGAAAACAAAAGAGAAAAAAATGGCTGCCTTTGTTGCAGCCTCAAAACAGACCCTAAGTCTGATTCTCTGGGCTCTAAGAAGAGCTCAACGATGATGAGATTCATCTGCTACTCCTGTCAAGAACCAGGCCACTATAAGAGGGACTACCTTAAGAGGCCCACAAGCCATGCCCTGACTGCTAAGGCAGCCACTAGAAGTGAGACTGCACTCTGAGGCGGAGGCCCCAGAGCTCAGACTCAGATTCCCAGATGGTCCAGTAAAACTGGAGGGCCCTGGGCCTGCTTCCTCCCTCTGGCCGGACTGATACCTCTACCTGTCATCTCCATGGAGGAGCCCTGAGTAATCATGACTAAAGAAAAAAAAACAAAAACAAAAACAAAAAACTAGCCCATTGCTGGACATTGGCATAGGTCTCTGTCCTTCTCCAACCCTGACCTTCCTTCCAGTTATCTACCTCAATAAAAACAGACTTCAAAAATCTTGCTTTAGTTAAAATTGAGATACTATAATATATATATTCAGGTTGCTAGCTAAATCAAAATTATGCTGACCAGTTTTTATAAATATAATAAATTGTTCTTCATGTACAAGACTTAAAAGGTATTCCATAGGTCTAATCTAACTAAATGCTATATTTCGTGATAAGAGTATGTTGACCTGGTTGATTTCTGATGTAACTCGAATATTTCATGCTCATGCTCATTGTTAATACAGGTGTGATATCCCTTACCTAAAGCTAGAGAGACTAATAACAAACTGACAGAGTCCATAAATAAATGGGTCTAAGGGCTAGTAAGTTACAATTGCTAGGTCTCAAAGTTTATAAATATACCTGTTAGCTGAAATGTTCATGCTTTAAATATATGTGCTCTAATATCTCAAAAAATTGTTCATTCCTAATAGATACCAAAAACCCAGGTAATTATACAGGTAAAATCTATAGCAAATATGCTAGGTTAAGATCCCTTTGACTGGGATCCACCAGATATTGTCTATAGAGACACATTGAGGTATATCTTGTTCAGTGGATTCCAAAGTCTAACACAAGCTACAAAAGTAAAGAGGGTTAACAGGAATAAATTGTTCTCAGTTGAAGTGTTTCATAGTAGAAAAGATACAGAATGGAATTATAGATGGAAAAAGTTATGCTTTCCTAGATCCAAAGAGAAGGGACGTTTCCAAAGTTTCTAGAGAAGGAAAAGAAAGTGTTTATGATGGAGTCAGAGGACGTTTCAGACTAAGGTGGTTATGTGTCTTCCCTCTCAGCCTGAAAAAACCCATGTTAACTGCCAATATAAGGAAAAAGCTTGTAAAACTTTCAATAGACGCTTATGCAGATTTGTCGGTAGTTACCCAGCCAGTGGCTCACTTGCAATCTGGAGAGTACTAAATGTTTTCCCTAGGTCTGACAATCCATATGCCACAGGTCTGCTAAATGATTACTGTATCCTGTTGATGTTTTTATTTGGCCTATACATGTGTATAAAACAAACAGTTGTCTAAAATTATCCCAAGAGATGAATGATTTCATCACCATCCACGAACCAGTGGAAATTGTTATACCCTGACAAAATTGACTCCATTTTGTTGCCCTTCTAACCTCGCCATGTTCCTGTTCTGTATGCGCCTACCCCTTCCCTATTATTAAGCACCTTGACAAACTCTGTACTTACACATAGGTGACACCAATCTCTAAGATTAGAGATATTAACAACAAAAAGGGGGGAGTGTAAGGTCCGAGCCAAACAGACTCCATGACCATGTTAAAAGGTCAACAAAAGATTGTTAAGGTTACTATGGTTACTGCCCTATCCTCCAGCGCGGAATGTCCCTACGTGCCCACAGCTGGTAGATGTCCTTGAGATAACCCAACCGAGGCGATCAGTTCCTAGAATGCCTGGACCCTTCTGAGAATTACCCTCCCCGATCCCTGCACCATCAAATTATTGTAAAGGACAATATAAACTGTCCTATCCTTTCAAATGTCAGCCCAGCTAACACACGCGATTGGCTTCTGTAACTCTGCTTGCTGCTTAGCCCACCAAAAATACTATATAACCCCGAGCAATCCCAGCCTCGGGGTCGCCATGGCCCAGTTGCCTGGTGACCCTGTGCCAGCACAGCTTCCAATAAAATCCCTTTGCTTTTGCATGAGAGGACATCTCTGGGAGTCTTTCTTCACGCGGTGGGCTTCTCAGACCTAACAGTGACATAACCCATCTTGCGCGCACATATCTATCATTTGCACAATTCCTGCATTTTGAATCACAATTAAAGACATTGATTTCAGAGCAGGCACAGAGTAATCAGGATAGTGGAGATGAGAATCTTAAAGCAATTACACAGGAAATGCTATCTGGCACTTGACAATATGCTGACTTAAAGGTCCAGGTGTGCGCCCTGCCCCTTCTTTTCATGCAATGCAAGGAATTGCTATGTTGAGCATGGATTTCTGTACCAGAAGATGGTACACCTAATAAGTCTTTTACCCAGATACTCCAAGGCCCCGGAGAAACTTACACCCAGTTTGTAGCAAGGCTAAAAGAGGCTATAAGTAAGCAGATTCCTCATAATATTGCAGCTAAAATGCTTGTTTGTCAATTAGCATATGAGAATACCAGTGATGAATGTGAAAGTGCCTTAGCCCCAGTACTTCATACAAAAAATTTATCCGCTTATATTGGTGCATGCCACAATATTGGCTCTGCTACCTACACTTCTGCTCTAGTGGCGCAGGCTATATCTCAACACTTGGCTAATAAATTTGTTATGGTTCAATGTTTTAGCTGTGGAAAGCAAGGACACACTCGCTGGCACTGCCTACAGCCTATAAAGGCACCAGCTCCCTCAGTGAATTTACCCAGAACTAGGTGTCCACGTTGTATGAAAGGTTTTCACTGGGCAAAAGATTATAAATCTAAGTTTCATAAAAATGGCACAGTCTTACATAGACATAAACCATATGCCAAACTGTTGGCCTCAGTAGCAATAACAAAAGAAGGGTCAGTCAGTGCTCCAGGGATTTGGTCCCAGTTAAGCCTGTTATATCCAGTTCAAATCAGACAAAGGATGATTCTACTGCCAGGATGGGTGCAAGGCAAGACGTTAGGTTTCTCATACAAAGAACCACTCAGAGCTCAAAATTAGATTTACCAGTTGCTTCTTGCTTTAATTTTCCTGGAGAAGAAAAGCCAAATTTATTTCCCACTGAAATTGCTATTCCAGTCCTTAACTCCACATATGAACCTAGTAGGAATGAGCCTTTAAGCAAAGAATTTGATTTTTTCTCAGAGTATTTTGGTTCCTAGACCTATTTGTGACATTAAGTTTAAAGGGAAATCTTTTATTGGACTGATGGATTCAGGAGCTGATGTCACTGTAATCAATGGACAGTCTTGGCTATCTGCTTGGGCAACTGGACCTGCCTCTACAGCTCTGATAGGCTTAGGATCTCCTCAGTCTGTCTCACAGAGTGTGCTGCCTCTTTCATACATTGGCCCTGATGGACAGGAAGATATTATAGCACCATTTATCGCACCCATTCCAGTCAATCCATGGTGCATAGACCTCATCAAAGAATGGGACACTCTCTTACTTACTTCAGAGCCTCAGAGTTGTGCCTTACCAATGGCAAGATGATGGCTAAGATGGAATATCAAGAAAGCAAGGGCTTAGTTAACAACTTGCAGTGCTGTACTCTTACAATTCTTCTTTTAATTGAACAAAAAGGATATAAAATTGAATTTATAATGAAGGCCATTAATACTCTGCAGGAAAAGTTAAGGATTTCATCAACGTCGGTAAGAGAACAACTGCAGTTGAGTCATGTCAAACTTACTTTATTGCAACTGTTTTTAGAATTTCTAGGAGCTGTATTAAGTAGAAGTGCTGCATTCTTTCTTGGTTGTATTAGATCGTGCTCTAATCGCCTAGATTTGTTGTCACTGGTTAATTATAATACAGGTATTACTGTAAATCCGATTTTCATTTTTGATAAAACAAGACAACCCCATAAATTTGTTTCTCAAAATTCTAAACCTTCTCAAAAGCAATGCAAAATGATCAGAGCACAAGCTAGACAAATCATTTCATGTTCTGCTTGTCAGTTCTTTCCTAGGCCTATTCCTAAACATAGCTACAATCCCAAGGCTCTTAGAACCAAGTGGTCATGGCAAATGACTATTACTCATGTATCCTCTCTTAACATATGTAAATATATTCATGGTTTTATAGATATGTGCTCACATGTGCCCCATGTTATCTGTCATACAGGTAAACAAAAGCAATGCGTCATACAATGCTGCATATCAGCCTCCTAATTTAATGTTACAAATATTAAAAACTGATATTGGTTCTGCTTAGATTAGTAAAAATGTTAAGAGTTTTTTGGGTAACTGGAAGATAACACATGTTACTGGGATGCCGTATAATCCCCAAGGTCAAATAATAATTGAACACTTACATCTTAAACTAAAAAATCAAGTAGTCAAACAAAAAGAGAGGCAAACACGCAGTCAAAACTTTGCTACATATATTTTAACTTTTCTGAATGTGGCTAGGTGTGACCTCCAAACAGATATTTGGAATGGTCTGGCATCACTTTTAAATTGGGGCCGAGGTTATGCTTATATTTCCACAGAAAATCAACGGATATTACGATCACCAGAGCTGTTCCATGGCCAGTCTGACCCATCTACACAACACATCAAGCTCTCTCCTGAAACCTCAAGCAATGAACCTGAGAGCATATCCTCCACCTTCTTGGGAAGGCCTGCAGCAGACCGTTCATGAGGCTTGCCACCCAGTTAACTGCCAGAATTTTGTTCAATCGCCTGATAATTTCTCTTTACAATGCCTAATCTTATAGCAACTTCTCTGGGTACTCCTTTGGTTCAAGAAGTGTATTGGGCCTACATACCTGATGCATCCTGGCTTAGACCTCTTACATGGATGGACTGGCCCCCAGAGGTTTCCCATTCTACAAAGAGTATATATGTTATTCTGCCTGAGCTACAAATTTTAATGCACTCACAGGAACAGACTAAGCTTGATATTACATCTCATTTTGTATGTCTTCCCTTGTGTGTAGCTCATGTACGACAAGGTGCTAGCCTTTGCATGTCGGCTGCAGATCAGACATGGAAAGAACAACTATTTAAAGGACAGTTTGCCTTGTTAACCCTAAATTCTATTCCACTGGACGGTAAACTTGTAAGAGATTTTAAACCTACCATTCCAGAGGCTCATGTCCCTCACTTTGAGGAAGGTGATATGGGCACATGGTGGCCTTGCAGGGATCCACACCATGGATAGGCTATATGCAAATTTAATTATTCCTTTACACACTGGTCCCCTACGGGTTTTCTTCTAGGGGAAGATCAAGACTGGCACAAGATTTCTTGTGCAGATTCCTCCCACTATATCCATGATTTCAGAGGCCTTGTCCAATGTTACATGGTCAGGTAGAGGCCTCAATCCTCCCATCCCCAGACTCATTATCCATAGCAGAAGTGGGCCCATACAATATACTTTATGGAAGCTAGCCTTATTTTCTCATGCTGGGCAGCTGCAGACTGGGCATCTGCAGGCAGTAAAGGGGGAAAAGGTCAAAGTAGTATTGCAAGACCATAAATACATAAAGGTAAATATATGTGTTCATGATCCTCATGTATTATTGATAGGGAAGGTAGGATGGGAACCAAATATATTCTCATGTACAGTTGTTATCTAACCCATTGCATCATGCCTGAATGCCTTTCAAACCACTCCATGGTAATAATCATGAGCAGAATGCCTGGAGTTTGGCTTCCTGTCAATCTATCTGAGCCTTGGTATCATTCATCTACTTCCCTCTTGGTAGAGACCTTAATTGAAAGATTTAGCAAATGGACCAAGAGGATGCTGGGATTAATTATAGTGGGGATAATTTCCTTAATGCTGTTGATAGCCATCACAGCTATTGGCTCTGCGACATTAATTCACTCAATACAAACTCACTTTGTAGACAACTGGACAAGAATGGGTGATGACAGTTGGAAAATTCAAAGAGAAATTGATGTTAAATTACAGACTCATGGAATGGCAGTGATGAGATTTATACTAGCACTAAAAATGCCAATGGTACAATAATGTGGCATGGAGAACGAATGTCCCCCAAGTGTCCCTCACATTTCTGGAGGACCAATTCAACATCTTTGGAAACTGGTTACCTTATTAAGTCATATGTCAGCATAGAAAGGTTTTATGTGGAGGAATCAATTCTCCTATAATTTGCATCTAAAATTTAAAAGGAACACAATGCATTTTGCTCAGGCATGTGTTCACTTCTCTTACCTGTTGCTTGTAGGACCTAGTTGTTGGAACCCTTCTAACTATACCATCACATGTCAAAATTGTTCTTTATATAGAAGTCTAAATTCTTCATTAGCCTTAATTTTTCCAGGGATAGTATCCATGTTCTCAGGGCGAGAACTGGAATTTGGCTTCCTGTACAACTGCATTACCTATGGCAAGATTCCCCTTTCATGATGCTGTTCCAACAATTGTTGGAGGTGTTAGAGAAGAGAACTGAAAGAATGATTGAACCCATGATAGCCATAATTCTACGAATAATAGCTGTCACAGCCACAGCTGCTATAGCTGGAGTAGCATTGCGCCAAGGTGTAGGGACTGTTCATCTTTTGTGCAGCAGTGGCACAAGGACTCAGAGCAGTTATGGACTTCTCAAGGACACATAGATTCAGAGCTAAATGATAAGATAAATGACTTAGAACAAGCTGTTGTTATGCTAGGAGATCAAATTTTTAATCTACAACATCAACTTCATTTAAAATGTGATTGGAGTACCTCTTCATTCTGTGTAACTCCAATTCCATGGAATCAAACTAATTTCCTATGGGAAAATGTAAAAAGGCATTTATTGCATCATGGTACTATTACCTCTGAGATCCTGACTCTTCATCAACATGTTGATAATACTTTTGTAAAACAATTGTCAGAATTGCTGGCACTGATCTGTTGCAAAGCATCTTGAATGGCTTTGAAAACCTTAATCCTTTTCATGTTATTCCATGGCTTAATGGAAGTGTAGTAGCGATTTGTCTATGCTGACTCTGTACTGTTTACATATCTATAAGTGTTAATTCCTAATTTTTTAAAAGGTTTTATTTTTTCTTCATAATCTGTAGGGACTTGGGATTTAATATCTCAGTGCTTGGCGGAAAGTGCCTGTTCCATGCTATGCCTGTGATGTCTGGTGTTTAGATAGATGGTGTGGGTAAATTGAACGGCATATGTTGCAGGGTAATAATAAGCTTCTCTTCTGGATGGTTAACAACCTAAGTTTGCAGATCAAAAATTGGAGAAAAAGAAAGGATGCGAGGTCAGCCAACATTTTGGCCCTAGCCTTTCAAGGTCAGTGAAGACTCAGGACCTAGAAGAATCTGTACTGTAGCATCATGGAACTCAGTTGTGCCCCAAATTTTCTGATCAAGGAGATTATGGGGCACAGAGGAATGCAATCAATGATCTATGGTGTGCCTGAGGAGAGTCACATGGAGAGAAAACTTTCTCTCAGGCTTTCACAGAGAGAAAATTGGTCAAGCAATGGCCGTGACTCAGCCACATGGCTGATACTGACAAAGAATCAACAAAGTGCAGTACAGGGTTACAGGACAAACACTGAGGGTAACTGACTGACCTTATCTGATACAAAAGTTACATTTTTTGTTATATAGGACTTACTTTATCTCTGTGTTAACCATCCAGCAGAAAAGTATAAAAGGAGGTATATGGTTCAAGTCAACAACTTTTGGGGATAACCCATTACTCTTGTGGACTGCTGATTAAAGTGTGTCACAGAAGATTCTCAGCCCAACAACAGCTAAAGCTATGAGGCCAGAACTGAACTGATACTGCTCCGGCTTCTTCAAAACAAAGAAGGGGGAATTGTGGGAGACCATCTGAGCAGCTCTCCTTGAAAGAAAAGCGACTGCCTACATTTTGACTGAGTCTGATCCTATTTCCTCATATTGTTATGTACAGAGCTGGCTAGGACTTCTGTTTATCCTTCAATTGGCCTTAAGCAATGTGTATTGGTCTAGATGAGGTGTTGATGATAGTCTTTGAAGGTGGCATGCGTGTTTCCCTGGTAAGCCTGCTGCTCCTTAACGTGGGCCAGGTGGAGACAGGATGGTAGAGCTAATGCTCCGCGCTTCCAGCTGGGATCGAGCCTCGAGATAGAGGCTATGACTTCCTGGGGCTTGAAAGACTACATCAAAGCTGAAGCCCTAGACTCCCCAAAACATTAAATACTATATAATGCAGATTACTCTCTCTGCATATCTCTCTGCATATGGCAGAGTTAAATGTAGGCCACCCAGCTAGCTCAGCTCACAGTAGTCACCTACTTCCCACAATTCTCAGTCAATCCTCAAGCCACTCCCTCATTGAATAAAAACCGGGTGAGGCCCTGGGTCGCTCTCTTGGTTCCATAAAGCCATATCATGGCCGGACTTAGAGCCCCTTGACTCCCCAATGATTAAAAATAAAACTTAGTGTCCTCATTTTCGCCATGGGCTGCATGAAAAGTGGTAGATTGGAATCAACTTGATGGGATTCCAATAACATAATTTTGGGATTACAAATATTGATTTCTTGGACTGAGACGAGGACCAGGAAGTGTCTCCTACATACATGTGTGTCTGGTTTATTTCACTTATGAGTATATGTTCAAGTGGCATCCACTTCAATATAAATGCTTCAAGTTTATCATTCTTATAGCTGTGTAATACTCCATTGTGTAAAAAAAGCACGTCTTTTTCAACCATTCCTCATGGGAGGGGCATCCTGGTTGTTTCCAAGACTTTGCTATCACAGATTGCGCTGCTATAAACATAGGTACACATACATCACTATAATATGATGTTTTCAATTTCTCTGGGAAAATTTCCAGTACTGGGATAGCTGGCTTGATTGGGATTTCCAGTCCTAGTATTTTTTGAATTCTCCAAACTGATCTCCACAAAGGTTGCACCAGTCTACATTCCCACCAGCAGTGGAGAAGTGTTCCCTTTTCCCCATATCCTCTTCAACATTTGTTTTTGGTTGACTTCTTTATGACAGCTATTCTTTGTGGAGTGAGATGGTATCTCAGTGTTGTTTCAATTTCCATTTCATATGTGGCTAGTGATGTGGAGCATTTTTTATATATTTATTCGCTTTTTAAATTTGGTCCTCTGAGAAATGTGCATTCATCTTAGATGCCCGTTTCTGGATTGGGTTTTAAATTTGAGGGCCCTAATATATCTTAGTTCTTTATAAATTCTAGAGCAGACCTTTGTGTGAGTGCTTATTAGTTAAGATATTTTCAAAATTTGTAGGTTGTCTTCACTTTGTTGATAATTTCTTTTGACGTGCAAAAATTATCTATAAGAGTTGATCCCAGTTGTTAATTATTTCAAGTGTTCTCCGTGAGAATGCATGTGTCTTGATGAACTCTTTGCCTACCCCTATGTCTTCAAGAGTTCCTCCTACTTTCTCTTCCAGGAGATTGAGTGTTTCTGTTTTAATGTTTAGATCTTTAATCCATTTTGACTTTAGCTTAGTGCATGGTGATAGACCTGGGTCAAATTTTAGTTTTTGGTATGTAGAAAGCCAGTTTTTCCAGCACCATTTGTTAAAGAGCTATCTTTCTTCCAGTAAGCACTGTTGAAGATCAAGTGGCTGAGTGTGTTCGCAGACACCTCTGCGTCTTCTAATCTATTCCGTTGAATCCTCAGGTGTATTTTTTGTTTTGTTTTGTTTTCTCTTTGTTATCTGTGCTTTTTTATTTTATTTTATTTTATTGAACTACAAATGTCAATCAGACAGTTTCAAGACACCTTAACATTACAGATTCGATAAATTAATACACTGCAAACTGTTTTCATAATGTTTTGGTATTGTACAAGGTGCATACATGACATTATATTTACAGATATTATTTTAGCAGATATCTCTTATCAGTGAATTAAGAGTGTAGCTGCTTACTTATCTTCTTCTTTATACCTGAGTTATATCAAAAATTCAATAATTATTTTCCTAGTGGATGACCATAGTACTAGAAGCTGACATAATATCCTGTCCATCCACCATTAGTGCAGATCTTGCCTCTCATAGAATTATGTAGAAGCACAGCGTTATCTATCCCAACTGTACTGTCTATACACACCCATCATGATTTTTCTTTCTACACTCCTTCCTTTGTCTACACCTGTCAAAGGTGGGCACTCCATTGTCATTCAACTAACTTAGGTGCTTGAACTCGACACCACAATCCAACACAGTCCAGCATTCTAAAACAACAGTGAGTTTTTCAAATAAATTGTCTACCATAGCCATTTACAGATCAGCTTAATATTATGGCCCCACGATGTATACTTCATTTTTATACTTTTCTGCTGGATGGTTAAGACCTCAATAGATCAAGACTTATATACCAACACATGAACTTCATATTTCCTATGTGGCCAGCGAAGTCCTCTCAGGGTTTATCTTGTAGTCCTGTACATTAATCTGTAGATCCTTTGTCTGTGTCATCCATGTGGATGAGTCATGGCCAATGCTTGATCAGTTTGCTCTCTGTGAGAGCCTGAGAGAAAGTTTTCTCTTCATGGGACTCTCCCCAGGCACACTATAGAACTTCAGTCTCTTTCCTCTGTGGCTCCATAATCTCCTTGTTCAGAAAATTTGGAGCTCACCTGAGTTTCATGATGTTGCAGTGCAGGTTCTCCTATGTCCTGAGTCTTCCCTGACCTTGAAAGACTAGGGCCAAAATGTTGGCTGGCCTTGTGGCTCTTCTATTTCTTCAACTCTGACTTGTGAACTTAGGTTGTTAACCATCCAGAAGAAAAGCTGATTAGTATCCAGCAGCATATGCCATTCACTTTGCCTTATCTGACTCAATTGATTTTACTTGTTGTGCATTTCCTTTTGTATTTGTGCTTTTTGCTTGTTATACTAGGGAGACTATATGATATTTACACATGTGTGTCTGGTTTATTTCACTTATGAGTATATGTTCAAGTGGCATCCATTTCAGTATAAATGCTTCAAACTTATCATTCTTAACAGCTGAGTAATACTCCATTATATAGAAATACCACATCTTTTTCAACCATTCCTCATGTGATGGACATCTTGGTTGTTTCCAAGATTTTGCTATCACACATTGTGCTGCTATAAAAATAGGTACACATATATTTCTATGATACAATGTGTCTACATCCTTTAGGAAAATTCCCAGTAGGGGGATAGCTGGCTTGAATGGGGTTTCTAGTCCTACTCTTTTGAGGAGTCTCCACACTGACCTCCACAATGGTTATACCAGTCTACATTCCCACCAGCAGTGGAGAAGCGTTCCCTTTTCCCCACAACCTCTCCAACATTTGTTGTTGGTTGATTTCCTTATGATAGCCATTCTTTCTGGAGTGAGATGATATCTCAGTGTTGTTTTTATTTGCATTTCCCAAATGGCTAGCGATGAGGAGCATTTTTTCATATATTTATTTGCTTCTTTAATTTCGTCCTCTGAGAAGTGTGTATTCATCTCAGATGCCCATTTCTGAATTGGGTCTTTAAATTTGAGGGTCCTGTTGTATCATAGTTCTTTATATATTCTAGACAGTAGTCCTCTGTCTGATTGCTTATTAGTTAGGATTTTTCAAAGTTTGTGGGTTGTCTTTTCACTCTGTTGACAATTTCTTTTGACATACAGAAGCTTCTTAAGAAGAGTTGATCCCATTTGTTGATTCTTTCAAGAGCTTCCCATGCGAATATATGTTTGTTCATGAACTCTTTACCTACCCTATGTCTTCAAGAGTTCCTCCTACTTTCTCTTCCAGGAGATTGAGTGTTTCTGTTTTAATGTTTAGATCTTTAATCCATTTTGACTTTAACTTAGTGCATGGTGATAGAGCTGGGTCAAGTGTTATTTTTCGGCATGTAGAAAGCCATGTTTTTGAGCACCATTTGTTAAAGAGGCTATCTTTCTTCCAGTGAGCTTGTGTAGCCCCTTTGTCGAAAATAAGATGGCTGAGTGTTTTCGTAGATGCCTCTGCATATTCTAATCTATTCCACTGATCCTCAGGTCTATTTTGTTGCCAATACCATGTTGATTTTATCACAGTGGCTTTGTAGTATAATTTCAAATCAGGAACTGTGATGCCTCCTGCCTTGTGTTTATTGGCCAAGATTGCCTGTGCTATTCTAGGTTGTTTGTAGTTCCAAATAAATTTTAGGATTGATTTCTCTATATCTGGGAGGTATAGTGGTGACAGTTTGATAGGGATTGTATTAACTCTGTACAGAAATTTGGGTGTATGGCCATCTTCATAATGTTGGTTCTTCCTATCCAGGAGCATGGAATATCTTCCCATTTTCTGAAATCCTCTATAATCTCTTTTCTTAGGGTGTTGTAATTTTCTGTGAAAAGATCTTTGACTTCCTGGGTTAAGTGAATCCCAAGGTATTTCATTTTCCGTGGTGCTATTGTGAAAGGTATTGTTTCTATTGTTTCCCTTTTATTGTGTTTGTTATCTGTGTAGAGGAATGCTATTGACTTTTGAGTATTGATTTTGTGTCCTGCTATGCTACTGAATTTCCTTATCAGTTCTAGTAGTTTCTTGGTAGAATTTTTGGGGTCTTTCAAGTAAAGTATCATGTCATCTGCAAATAGTGATAATTTAACTTCTTCTTTACCTATTCTTATTCCCTTTATTTCTCCCTCTTTTCTAATGGCTGTTGCCATTGATTCCAAAACTATATTGAATAGGAGGGGCTATAGAGGACATCCTTGTCTTGTACTTGATTTAAGAGTAAAAGATTTCAGTTTTTCCCCATTTAGAATTATATTAGCTTGGGGTTGTCATAGATGGCTTTAATCAAGTTAAGATAGAGTCCATCCATTCCAATTTTCTGTAGGACCTTGAACATGAATGAGTGTTGGACTTTGTCAAAGGCTTTCTCTGCATCAGTTGAGATGATTGTGTGGTTTTTAGATTTCATTGTATTAATATAGTGTATTACATTTATAGATTTTTGAATATTGAACCATCCTTGCATCCCTGGGATGAATCCTACCTGGTCATGGTGTATGATCTTGATGATGTGCTGTATTCTATTTGCCAGGATTTTGTTGAGTATTTTTGCATCTATGTTCGTGAGGGTGATTGGCCTGTAGTTCTCCTTTTTGGTTGTGTCTTTCCCTGGTTTTGGAATGAGTATTATACTTGCCTCCAGAAATGATTTTGGGAGGACTTTTTCCTTTTCAACTTCATGGAAAAGTTTGTGGAGTGTGGGGATTTTCTCTTCTATAAATTTCTTGTAGAATTCAGCTGTGACTCCATCAGGCCCTAGACTTTTCTTTGTCGGTAGGCTTTTTATTACGTTTCGTATTTCATTGACTGTTATCGGCTTATTGAGAGTTGTTATATCTTCTTGATTCAGTTTTGCTCATTTGTACCTTTCGAGGAATCTGTCCATTTCTTCTGTGTTTTTTATTCTGTGAGTGTAAAGATTCTTGAAGTAACTATTGATAATCTTCTGAATTTCCACTGGGTCTGTGGTGATTTCACCCTTTTCGTTCCTTATCGCTTGTACTTGAATTTTCTTTTGCCTCTTTTTGATGAGGTTGGCAAGAGGCTTATCAACTTTATTTAGTTTTTCAAAGAACCAACTTTTTGATTTGTGGATTCTTTGAACTGATTTTTTAATCTCAATTGAGTTAATTTCTGCTCTAATCTTTATGATTTCTTCCCATCTTTGTGCTCTGGGTTTTGTTTGCTCTTCATTTTCTAGTTGTTGGAGGTACAACATTAAGGTGCTAATTTGTTCCCTTTCTGTTTTCCTAATGTGTGAGTTCATAGCTACTATTTTCCCTCTAAGAACTGTTTTCTTCGCATCCCATAAATTCCGGTAAGTTGTACTTGAATTTTCATTGAATTGTAGATATTGTTGAATTTCTTCTGCAACCCATTGATTGCTGAGTAGGGTGTTGTCTAGTTTCCATGAATTTAGCTGGTTTTTCTGGTTTCTTTTGTCATTTATTTCCAATTTCATTGCACTGTGGTCAGATAGTATGCATGGGATAATTTCTATTTTCTTGCATATACTTCGGCATGACCCCTGGAGTAATATGTGGTCTATTTTGGAAAATGACCTGTGTGCAGCTAAAAAAAATGTGTATTCATCTGTGGTTGGGTGGAACACTCTGTATATGACCACCAGGTCCATTTGTTCCAAGCTCTGATTCAGTTCTGCTAGTTCCTTGCTAATTTTTTGTCTGGTTGAGCTATCTTTTTGAGATAAGGGTGTGTTAAGATCTCCTGTTAAGATTGTGTTCTTAGACATTAAGTTTTTCATGTCCCTTAAGATTTGTCTTACATAGTTGGGTGCTCCTGTGTTTGGTGCATAGATATTTATGAGTGTTACTTCTTGCTTTTGAATTTTTCCCTGACCAATATATAGTGGCCTTCTTTGTGTCGTTTGATCATTCTTGGTTTGAAGTTGAGACTGTCTGAGAACAGAATTGCTACTCCTGCTTTTTTCTGAGGTGTTGGCGCATGTAGTATTGTTTTCCATCCTTTGACTTTGAGCCTATGAATGTCGTTTTGAGTTAATTGTGTTTCTTGTATACAGCATATTGTTGGATTTTGTTTCCTAATTCACTGTGCCAGTCTATTTCTCTTAATTGGAGAATTGAGTCTGTTTTCATTGATGGTTATAATTGAAATGTGTTGACTTATGTTTGTCATGATATTTACCTGGTATTGTTTACTCCTTTGTAACCTGTGTTTAATTGTCTGTCCTGTTTAGTGGGTTCCTTCCATTCTCATTCATGGAGCCCTGGTCATTGGGGTCTCTCTCTAGAACATCTTTCAGCAGCCTGTGAAGGGATGGCTTTGTCATCATGAAATTCTTTAGTTATTCTTTGTCGTGGAAGTATTTCACTTCTCCATCAAACTTGAAACAGAGTTTTGCAGGGTATAATAGTCTGGGCTGGAATTTGTTTTCTTGTAGGACTTGAAGAACTCTGCTCCATGCTCTCCTTGCCTTCATTGTTTGTGTAGAGAAGTCGGCTATAATTCTGATGGGTTTTCCTTTGAATGTGAGCTCCTTCTTCTCTCTAGCAGCTTTCAGTATATTATTTTTGTGTTGGATTTCTGCAATCTTAACTATTATATGTCTTGGTGTGTTTCTACTTGGGTTGAAGT
>PVKA01025814.1:0-32516 GCA_004027165.1 Ctenomys sociabilis
TAGATTAAAGAGCACCAATGGGAAAGAAATCAAACATCAAATGTATCAATTATTATAACTGTCCTACTAACCTGTTTGGAAACTATCTCATTGCTACGTCTTTTTCAATAAAATTATTAAAATATATAAAAAAGTTATTTTAAAGACAGGCTAATGATAAATCATACACAGGATAGCTGAGATGATTGTACTACTAATTTACATCAGTGTTTTTGAAAGTAACAGTTAATTTTAAAATTGTTCATTTTATCTTTATATGTTAATGTCTGTAATTTGTGCAACTGTGTCGAAGACAGCAATGAGCAATACAAAAATCATGGTTGAATACTTTTTCTTAACATGTAAAATACACTTCAGTTGTTTAACTCGAAAAAAAATAAAGAAATCAAACACCAGATACCTTAGCTGTACAAAAGGCTAAAGACAAAGATCAAAAAAGAACAACAAACCCTTTAGCCAATGGATTCAAAGATGCATAAATAAACTGGTATTAGAATTAGTAAAATTGATCATTGATCAAGTAGTACTGACTGTAAAAGAAATGTAAAAGACCTGATCAAAACCAATTTAAAAAGTGAATAAAAAATTTCATGTTTCACAGGGAAATAGAGTCTATGATAAGATGCCAAGCAGAAATCTCAAGATACAGACTTCTATCGAATATATGAAGAGCAAAACTACCAATCTGAGAAGGAAGCGTCAGTCTCTGAGGACATATAGAGAACACAAAACTAACGATCAGTGGCAATTTAAAATAAGAACAGAGCCAGAAATATTGATGAAACAGCTAGTGGATAACAGAGAAAAGACAGAGTAAGTGGAGTCAAAAGAAAATTAAAGGACAACATTCATGGAATAAAAAATCTATTGACAAAAATTATAGCAGGGAAATTTCCAAGTATATATATATAGTTAAACAAGGTTTAAAAATCCCAAATAATTATGCAAGAGAAGAAACTACTCATGACAACATCTCAAAAATCCAACAGAAAGACAAAAATCATAAAGCCTGTCAAAAAAGGCAAAAGGTCCCATGTAAATATAATCCCAATAAGATCACAGTAGATTTTTTTTCACACAAACATTAAACACTGGTAAATATTAGAGAAAAGAGTTCCAAGCCCTTAAGAAAGCAACTTTAAACTAGGACTTAAATAAACATCCACAACCATGTTTTCTAATCAGTGGAAAAATAAGGATGCTCCAGGACAAAAACCATTTTAAGAAAGGTATGACAACAACATTATACTCCAAAGAAATTTTCAGGGTTAACTTAGACAAAGACAATGAAGTTAGGGCTGGGGAGATAGCTCAGCAGGATAAGTACCTGCCTGGAAAATGTGCAGTCCTGAGTTGTGTTTTTTTTTTTTTTTTTTTTTTTTTTTTTTTTTTTTTTTTTTTTTTTTTTTTTTTTTTTTTTTCTTTCTGTATTCAGTACAGGGTCTACAGGGTTTCACTAGATTCAACTCAAGGTGATTCTTATGTTTACAGCCTCCCAAGAGCTTTGATCTCAGGTGAGCGCCACCACGCCCAGTCTCAATGGCTGTCTCAGCGCCCCCCTGCGGGCGGGGCTGGCAACGCACTCTGGGCTTTGAACGCCAGACCCCTGCACCTGCTTGCAGGTGCTTTAATCTGGGAAGTCCTGAGTTCAATCACGGGTACCAAAAACAAAAACTAGCAAACAAAAAACAATGAAGCTAAAATAGTCGATAGGTAATAAAATGAATACATCACGCAAAGTGAGCCATTAAACACACAAAATAAAGGAATTAAGAACAAAAATTATGCAATTGCAGCACCGCGAAGGTGCCTTTCAGGAACACCTCTCAGTATGTATGTAAATGGCCACGACTCCCCAGGTTCCTCACTCTGGTAAAAGTCACTCATGACAAAACCCACTGCCCAGCATAATTAATAGGGAAAAGCTGAAAGTTTGCCCTCTAAAATCAGGACTAAGGCAAATGGCAGCACTTTCGTTCTATATAGTGCTTGAAGTATTAGGCTGAGGAATAAAACAATAGAAATAAATAAAGACATGTATAGAAAAGGAAAAAGCTAAATTATAATTATTTGCAGATGGCATCATCATCCTTTACATAGAAGGCCCTAAACAATTCTACCAGAAGACTTGTACTATTAATCATCAAATGATGGATCATAGCAGGATACAAAATCAACAGACAAAAAATAAATAACATTTCTGTAAAGCAATAATGAACCCTGGAAACACTGAGCAATATATATAATTTTATGTATTATACTCTCTTCTGGATGATAAACTAGATGAAACTTTTTTGTTGTTTGTTTTAGAGACAAGGTTTCAATATGTAGTTCCTGCTGTCCTTGGATGGCCTTGAACCTGTGGGGATCCTACTTTCTCAGCCCTCCCCTTTTTGTGAGGCATATGCACCATGTCTGGAAAAATAGAAAATATTTGAATGCATAGGCCTAGAATGGACGCTCCATATAGAATCCCAGTTGCAAAATAATACCATTTATAAAAACAGGGATTAAATTAAAAATATTTTGCATAGGAAAAAATTTCAAGAAATAACCTTTAGAATGAGGAAACATATCTGTTAGCAAAGTTTAGATATAAGATTAAAACCAACAGTTTACAATAAACTAAAAAACAAATATATCAGATCCCTAACGTGGAAAGAAGGCCCAGTCAAGTGCAAAACTAAAATGAACGAACAGTCCTCAAAAGAGTAAGTAAAAAATGGTTGATTAGTACAGAAAAGAATTATCAGAATCTGAGGACATCAGAGAACTGAAAATTACTGTAAAACTGAGATCGTTTTTATCATAAAATTATGACAATAGTAAATCAAGAAACAACAAATCTGCTGTGGCTGCAGGGATAAAGGCATCCTTTTATGCTGTTGATAAAAATGTAAACCAACTCAACTTCTAAGGAAATCAAATTGGAATTCCCTCACAAAATTAAAACTAGAAATTCTATCTAACTTTGATATTACCTTCTGGGTATCCTCATGAAAGAGATAAAGACATCCTACAGTAATGCACATACAACTGTGTATGTAACAGCATGACTAATAATGCTTGAATATTGTACATAGCCTATATTAACAGATGACTAGATTAAGACCATATGGTGCTATTTGTATATAATGGAGTGCTGCTCTGCCATAAAGAAGGAGGCATTTGAGTTGTTTGTAGATAATGCATGCACACTGAGATGATAGGTAAAGGCAAAATTAATCAGTCATACAGATTAAATATCAGAAAATTATCTGACATGACATTTGTACTTTAACTACAAATAATATTTTTTAAAAAAACTAAATAAATGTAGAAAACCAAAGGAAAGATCTTTAGCAAATGGAAAGGACATCTAGAGATCTGGTGGTGGGTAGAGACTGAAGGGAGGAGAAAATAAATTAGAAGTGAAGATATGTAAAGTATGTGCACCCATTCCCTAACCTGAATATAAATATTTACTGGAAAATATTAATAATATAATCCAACAGACACCAGTAAGCTCAGAAAGTACTGCAACTCATTTACGCTATAGTTCCTTGTTGTCCAGCCAATAAGGTGTCACTAGACTAAGAAATGGCAAGGACAAAGCTTTCTTCTTTTAATATCAAGGTAAGTTATAGTTAGAGAAGGGCAAGGATTTCTGCTGCACTACTGCAGGCTGACTATAAGTGACAAAAAACTGGCACGTGACAGTTATAACATTGGAGACCTTATGGCAGACACAAAAAGTAAACCCAAATTTTGCAATAAGTAGCTGCATAAAAATATAATGCATCTCAAAATATGAAAATAGTACCAATAAGCACATATTAATTTAATTTTTTGGACATTAGTACAATACTTTGAAGTATCTTTACATTATACATATATACATATGTACTTATATGCACATACATATATATTCTTTATTTCTGCCTCCTTTAATTATAAATTTTATTATGATTTGTCCCTGATAACTCTTTAAACAGAGTTAATTATTTACTGTATAATAAATTGACTCATTGCCAATCATTTAATGTATATAAGCACAATGCACTCAAAGATTTCCATTTTAGCACAGAATTTGAGCATCATTTTGTTGGAGGGAAATCCTATCACAGGTATTCAATTGAATGTAAGATCATATTTTATAAACTCTAGAACTGAATCTTGAACCTGAGCAAATATATGTTATTGAATCAAAGTGATATCTTAATATTTGAAGAGTATTGTTTAAGAAAACAAAAGTTTCAATGAAATATTACTTTTTAAGAAAAAAATGGCTTAATTTAAATACTAATATGTAGAAATGCAGCTTAGGAATGGAACTAATTATGTTTTCCTAGCAAGTTATATCATACACCATCAGTAAACCATGGAACTTTATTTTGTCCTCAGTTTTACTTATGTTCCTGAGATACCATTGAACCATTTCAATTACAACATAAAGCAAAAAAAGTGTCATTTAATTTCTACTTTGCAAACATTTCCATAGTGTGTCACAATTACTGAAATGAGGTTCCTTAGGAATATTAACCAAAAAGGAATCTTTGTAAAAAAGTATGAATAATTCTATTCTTTAAATGCAATTAAAGTCTGTTATTTTACTGTCAGTCTGGTATTTATAACTGTTTTTTTTTAATTACTCAAGCCCCTGAAGCACAAGAAGTGGTGGGCTCAGCAATTCACCCTGCAGCAGAAAGGCCACTTACATCCCCACCGCAACGAGTTACACTGTGCTGCTTTGACCTGTTCTTGAAATGAATGTAAGAGTTTTTGAAGTAGAGTACGGGTGTTATCATCCTCCATTCTGACTTCATATTTCTAATTAGGCCAAGTGTATTCTAATCAAAATGAAAAAGAATGTTAATGTACCTCTAACCAAGTAGATTATACCACAACAGCATACAAACAACACTTGAAAATGCGAGTTAAAAAGTCTCACTGAAATGACTGCTTGTAGTCATGAAGAAAATGATTAAGAATATAAGAAAATCATCTATAACAACAATACATACAGTACTGGCCTTACAATAGCTGGACCATGTGAAACTGTACAAAATGAGAGAGAGAGAGAGAGAGAGAGAGAGAGAGAGAGAGAGAGAGAGAAGAAATGGAAGGACAGGGAGAGATAGAAGTGGAAAGAACTGAAGAAAAAAGATCAGATCATCTATTTATACCATTTAGTAACAAAGTATAGAGTGTCTCAGTAACTAGTAAATTGTCAAATAGAAAGTGAATTTATGTAATATTTCAAACAGGATATTTCTTTCAATATGCATCTGATAAAAAATCATTTTTAAAAGACAAAATTATGACTCGTGAACTCTGCATGAATTGGAGAACTCATGTAAGAATCAGTAAGATGTAGAAAGCAGTTTTAAAAAAGACAAAGAAATATATGTACACCATCAGGGGATATTAAAATTAACATAGAGATAGATAAACAAATACATGATGTACAAAGAACAGCAAAATGTGGTGTTCAGAATCACCTCTTGTGATAGGGAGAAGGGAATCAATCAATTTTATTTCTTACTCAAAAGCTTCACTTGCATACTGATGAGCGACAACTGTGTATGTCACTACCAGTGTTATACAAGTTAACTTTTATCATGTATATAGTTAAGATAGTTATATGGGGTCTGAGAGATGGCTCAGTAGAACAAGAGCTTCTCTGGTAAGTACAAGGGCCTGAGTTCAATCCCCAGTTCTACCAAAAAGAAAAAAAGGAAAGTTATATATATATATATATATATATATATATATATATATATATATATATATATATATATATATATAATTTCTTTTAGTTCATTATAAAGAGGCTTTTATATAATATTTTATGGATAAGATATCATGCCTATCTCTTTTACTCTGAATAACTACTAGTAAGACAGCAATACAGAATCATCAACCATTCTAACTGTCCTACTAACTTGTTTTGAAACTTGGCTTCATTGTTATGTTTATTTTTTTTCTCCTTAAAATAAATAAAAAATGAGGATGGAAACAGACCCTGGAGAATCAGGTTGCACCAGGGTCTGCTAAGCTACATGGAATATTTTATTTTAAACATCGGCCTTAATCTTTTTTCCTGTTTTATATATTTTATTTTTCCAACATTAGAAATTTTTGCTTTTTTCTTCCTTTTTTTAAATGCAGTTTTAGTACAGGGTCTATCAGGTCTACAGGTTGCACTACATAGATTGGACTTACAGTGATTCTCCCGTTTTCAGCATCCCAAGCCTTGAGATTTAGGAATGTGTCACCACACCCAGTCTCAGAGGCTGTCTCAGCATGTGCCAAGGTGGGGCTGAGCCTGCCTAAACAGACACTTTAGTCCACTGAGCTATCTAGCCTACCCTTTTCCTTTCTCATTATTTTCCAATCTTCATTGATGTATGCAACATATTTCATTTAGGGGAGTAGTTAAATGTATATAATGTAAATTGTTCAATTCTTTTCCCTTGATGTCGCCTCCTTGCCTTCTGTCCTTCTGCTGAACAATTTTTTCATTTTCCTTGCCTGTGAATCTAACACTTACCACCGGAGAACTGCAAGTGTGAACCCAGTCTGGATAACTTAGTGACTTACTGGTCTCGTTTCACAGTGAAAACATATGGAGATGTAGATTAGTATGAACGTTCATTCATCAGTATGACATTAAATTTCCTTTAATATTTACATCAGATAACTGTGTATACAAGTCATTGAAACTGCCAAGTTTAATAAGACGTGCATCTCTATATCAAAGAATATTTTAGTAAAGGAGAACAGAGTCAAGTATTAATTTCAAATTTTATCACATTTTAAATAAGATAAAGATGTAGATTAGGTGGAACATTAGAACAATATTTGGAGAGATAACAATGCTTCAGCTCTACTTTGCGTAACACATAGAGGAGTTCTTGAGTTGGTGCTGTCACAGCCTGGAGCCTTTGACTTCTGTCATTAAGATGTCACTGTGGTTGATCTCTTGTGAGGTTTCTCCTTTTCACCTGTGGTGGCTATTGTCTTCCACTGTGCTCTCATGATCCTTTGTGTGTGTGTGTGTGTGTGTGTGTGTGTGTGTGTGTGTGTCCATTCAAATCTCTTCCTTTGAGCACACCATCAGGCTGAACTTGAACCAATCCCTAGTGGCCCCCAGTGGCAGAGTGCGGCTACTGAATTCAAATCAGTTTGAGATCAAAGAACCAATTGCAAGCTGTGGGAGACACAGAGTGGTACATGCTGAACAAATCAGGTTCCAGTCTCACAGCCAGAAAGCGGTCTGGAGTTCAGTGTAGTCAAAGGTGTGGGCTCATTGATATCATGCACTACCCCACTGTAAAGCTATGGCTGATTTGCTAGGATTAATCAACATGAATCTGGACTCTGCCTACTTTATTTACCAGTGACTGCAGAGATGTGCCTTAAAGTGTCTACCTTTCTCTCCAGCCTTGCTTCTGATTTCTTCCTTTTCTTCTGTTTTCTCTATTTTCTCCCCAGTTCCTTCTAAATTTTCTCTCCTGGCTTGTTTTGGATTTTTGTTATATAATCACCATTATAGTTCATATGGTTAAATGTGACAAGCCAATATTTACCAGTTTGTCTTTTCCTAGGGTGTGTTTGATGCAGTTGTTATTGCTAATTTTTCTAATCAGTTGTTCTTTCCAGTGTGCCAAGACTGAGATTGCCTAAGGATCATAAAAAATGCTCTAGGTCAGTGCCAAAGAACCAGGTACCAAGTAGGCAATAATTTATCAAGTCCAATAAATTGAAGAAGTAGGATCTTGCAAAATACTCAAAACTCAAAAGCCAGCTACAAGTGGAAGATACCTCTGAGAATTACACATTTCATAAGGGTTCTAAGCACTAGCAATAAAGCTTCTTTCCATGAGCCATTTATGAACATCAGCCCAGGAATTTGACTCAACAAAGAGAGGGAAAAGAGCGAGAACACACTTCAACAGAATGGAATCCCGGACTTCCAGTTCACTGAATAGAAACTCGCTGAAGGGGCAGGATGGTAGAACAAGTGGAAGTCGTGCACATGAACTCTCTGACATGGTAACAGCTAAACTAATAAAGCAGATGAAGGAGGCTCAAAGCAAACATCAGGTCAGAAACAATTTTCAGATAACTGCAGACGTAGTGACACAATGAAAGATATGCTTAGTGACATGAGAGCAGATACAGACCAAAAAAACAAAAAAAAAAAAAGAGGTCCTCTTTACATCTTAATTATGATTGTAAAGGTCCTGTCTAAATATAGGCATATTGCGAGGAGAAAAGCATAGGATTTTAATATATAAATTGTGCTGAGGGACTTCTGAAAGTGATCAAAATAAAAATTTGTACATATGGATATTTTCTTAAAATTTTCTGAAAAGAAGAATGAGGAATTTTATGAAAAGGAAAATTTTATCATTTTATCCTGTAGGATGGCAAAATTTTAAAAGGACATAGCGTGTGGTGGGAAAACAATACTAAAGGGATAATGTTTTGAAATATCATGCAACTTCCTTTCTTTTTTATGCATGCATGTAAGTATAAATTTACACATATGCTTACCTTTTTCCTCCAGTCTTACAGTCATTCAAGAAAAGCTTCATGGTGAAGACTCACCATCCCAGGAAGAGGTGGCTGACCTGGAACAACAATGGGCATTTTTCTTTTCCTAGTTCTGAGTTTCAAAGTAAGTCATTAAAAGTTCAAGATGAGTTGTGGATCCCAAGAAGGTGGCTTTCTAGAGAAGACTAAGTAATCGGCTGAGGACACCACAGTGTTCCAAGATTACAATGATGCACACATGTCATCATCCGTTTATCAAAACTTACAGAATGTGCAACATCAAAACCGAACCCCCCAACAAACCGTGAACTTTGGGGTGGTGACAGGTCAATGCAGATTCATGAACCATATGGATGTAGCACTATCGTGTGGAAGGTTGTTAGCGCAAGAACTTGTGCATGTCTCTGGGAGGGGGAGTGAGGATATCAGCTATGCTGCCTTTACATTTTCTTATGAAACAAAAAGCAACTCTCAATGTAATTTTATTACTGTCTTTTTAAAAACCCTAACTTTATAGCTCATATAAAACAATGTAATGCATTTTTAAGGGTATTTCATTATTACTTTAAGGCAAGATTAAGCATAAAAGCATGGAACCTAAACATTGCCCAATTCTCAAATGCATTCATAGACATAAGATGTACAAGATAAAATAGCCTATAAAGAATTTAATTGCCTTTATTGTGCATCATTTATGTTAATTTAGAAGGAATTTATCCTAAATTCAATGTCTATTTTATTTTAGAAACATTTAAAAATATAAAAAATTGAGAAGTTATCATTGAGTTATAGCTTGGTTGTGATTTTTTTTCAAAACATTAGATGAAAATTTCCTGATTAATATTTAGAATTAGATAAAATACTATAAATAGCAATATATGATATAGGGGTTCTGAAGCCCTGATATAGGTCTGTGGCCTGCTAGGAACCAGGCCACACAGAACAGGTCCCTGGAGGCAACAAAGAAAAGCTCTGTCAGCATTTACAGCTGCTCCCATCCCTCATATTCCTGCCTGAGCATCGCCTTCTGAAAGATCTAAAGCATTTTTAGATACTCAGCACCCCAAGCCTGCCTGCAAGCTGCGCATGTAAGGAATCCAGGTTGTGTACCTACCTCCATACTAGGTACTATGAGAACCTAGTACCTGCTGCTCCAAGGTGAAGCAATAATGCTAGTGTTTGGGAGCTACTTCAAATACAGAGTAACAATAACAGCAGATTCAGCTACACAGAGACCACAAGGAACGAGTATCTTTCCCAGGAACTTACGCTTGCCAGGCAGGTGCTTAAGCCACTGAGCTATCTCCCAAGCCAAGAAATTAATGTCTTGAAGATTCATATTAATAACCTCCCAATGAGTGGCAGTTGACAATTAAACTGTCAGTCTGTCAGAATCTGACATCTGTTTTGGACTACATATGGACATCCATAATTTAATTTACCATTTCATTGACTCTTTTCTCTGCCAATCAGTTTTCTTAGTCACATTTTTGTTAAGCTCACATGCTAACTCTACCCAAAACATCACCAGAGAGATTCTTAGAAAAAAGGGAAACAACCAGAATCTGAGACTACAAACAAAAACATGGGTGCTTTAAAACAAAAGACAAGAGTCCTACTTAAATTATGGCTATGCTGGAAAAGTAGCTTTGTAGGATGCGTGGTCACTGCCTATCCAACAAGTCATGAAACATTCAAAATCACTTCATCACAGTGAGACCAAGCACCCTTTATTAAAATACAATTATTTATAGTTTTTAAAAACATTTCCTTAATCTCTTATTTATTTGGTACAGGACCCCATTATGCAGCTCAGACTCATAGTGATCCTCCTGTCTCAGTCTCCCCAGCGCTGGGATTACAGGCATGCACCACCACTCCAGGTTTCAATTATTTATCATTTTTGTAAAGTAAAAATATGAACCTGTAGCTAAGCAGACTAAAGCACCTGCTTAGGCAGGTGCAGGGACTGGAGTTCAATCACCACTGTGCCATGCCAGCCCCACACCCAGGGCACACTGAGCCTGAGACTGGGCATGGTTGCACGTTCCTGTAATCCCACCACTTGAGAGGCTGAAAACAGGAGGATCACTACAAGTTTGATCTGTGTAGTGAGACCCTGTAATATATATTACATCATATATAATATATATGATAATACATACATATTAATCTCTCCAATTATATCTATATTTATTTATCTATGTCTATCTATCTATCTATCTATCTATCTATCTATCTATCTATATTGAGAAGATATAATTACAGCAAGAAGCCACCAAATATGTCTGCATGGAGGCCATAATCCTTAGTGGCTCAATTCATTGCTAAAGCTATGAAGACCCTTGCTATAAGTCGGAAGATGGTTCTCCCTTCTGGTCCTTGGTAAGGTACTTACGATTTTCCATGAAGCTATACTTGGAAAGTTATTATGTGTTTCTCACTCAGCTAGTACTGTAATTAGACAATTTGATGAAAGAACACCATGTTGAGGCAAAATCGTTAGAAGGGAGTAAGGAGTCAGAGTGATGCACAACCCGGATTGACAACTCTACCAGTGTCTACAAAAGATATCAATAGCATAGATCTTAAACACTTTTGTTGCCAAACTACAGTACAGATGCTGCCTCAGTTACTCTTCTCTCATTGCTGGAACAAATATCAGACACTTAAAATTAGGGCAGGAAAAATTTGCTTAGCTCCCAGTTACTGGAGGTTTCAGTCCATATATGGCACAGTAGCACAGGGCACACATTAATCTTTCATGGTGGTGCAAAGAGCAAGAGAGGAGCAATGCAACCACGGCAGCAGAGAGCAAGTCTGTCTCCCTTGCACTGCATTCAGGCTAACTGCCCCAGTCCTCACACTCATAATCCCAGCAGCACTCACACCCATAATCCCAGCAGCACTCACACCCATAATCCCAGCACTGTATCTTAAATTAAACATGAACTCTAGAAACTGCCTATGACTGTAGGAGGCTTTGGGGGTCACCTAGGTATAAACCATAACTGATGCTCAACTGTTCAAGTATTTGAGTTGCTACATATCAGGAAAAGCAAATAATCATTTTTGGGTATATACACAGACATAGCGGCCACCACGACTAGACAGTTTTATGCTTTCATCAAAAAGTTCACTTCTCAATATGAGTCTGAATCTGCCCAGTGTGTCCTTCATGGGAAAATGCTAGACAATCACAAAATGTCAGCTGAATTTAACACCATTTTGCAAAGTGTTATTGAAATTATCACCAATATTAAAGCAAATGGCCTTACATTACTCCTGCTTATACAGCTCTGAGAAGAGATGGACACAGAACACGTCAAGCAATGCAAATACGTATCTGGAACCCATTTCTGAGTAAATCAGATGAGTTAACTCTCTCCTTGAGTGAAGAGACTGATTGCTGGACATCACAAATGGTGGTGGCCTTAAGAGTAGGCTTGAAGGGTCAGGGAGATAGCTCAGTAGAATAAATGCTTGCCTGGAAAGCACAGAGTCCTGAGTTCAATCCCTGGTACTGCAAAAACAAACAACAACAACAACAAAAATGTTCAAATATAAAATGTATCTTTTGCTGGGCGTGGTGGCGCATGCCTGTAATCCCAGCACTTGGGAGGCTGAGGCAGGAGGATTGTTGTGAGTTCGAGACCAGCCTGAGCTACAAAGTGAGCTCAAGGCCAGCCTGAACTGCATAGGAAGACCCTGTCTCAAAAAGACAAAAAAAAAAAAAAAAAAAAAAGAGTAGGCTTGAACAAAACCTCAACTCTCAACACTTTCTGGATTAGTCAAAGTGAAATGTCCTGAAATATCAGGAAAGCACTTAATGTATGATTCCATTCACAACATCTTATCTCTGAAAATGAGTTATCTGTAGCAACAGCAACCAAAACAAGATTACAGAGTAGACCAGGCATATGCAACATACTTCTGCTGTCCCTGACTTCCATCCCTCCCAAGATGGGATCATTTAGATGAAGGAAAGAATGCTCAGGGCTTCCAGTGATTCCACCCTATGATGATTTGTATGATTATATCACTGTATATTACAATTTAATGGTAACGGAAATAAAGGGCACAATAAACAAGCTTGGGTCATCCCAAAACTCTTTGATACATACCAGTCTGTGAAAAAAGAATGTCTTTTGTAAAATCAATCCCAGGTGCCAAAGGTTTGGGTACAAGTATTGAAAAGATTGGTCTAGTGTTAGTGACTTGGCCTAATGGTAGTGCTAATTAATTATATGGCATAGAAAGAAGAAGTGAGTTGTGAGAAAAATAAATTCCATTTTAAGAAGAATATATACTGGCTCTCTCAAGTCCACCAGCAAATGGAAATCTGTCTAGGAGTGTCAAGAGAATGAAATAGGTATAGATATAGATTTCAGTATATCAATGTAAGTAAACAAATTGCTTGGAAAAGAAGGCATTGAGAAATGAAAAGAACTAAGGGTGAACTTTTGATCAAGACATGGGAAATTAAGAAGATAGCAGCACTAGCATTTAGTGGATTAGTAGATAAGATTGTCATATAGTATTGCGATTCCAAACAAATCCATGCTGCATGTGAAACTGGCAGATAACAGGTAATAAAATCTTTTAATCAGCTTTGGGAAATGGATGATTTTTCCCTTTGCAAGAGACTAATTCCCTCCAGGCCTGTTTTAATAATGTATTAACTAAATTCATTATGCCCAATTAATATCCACGTCTAAAAATGAAAATTTACTGGAAAACTTGATTATTCCATTGGTTCTTTTGATTATACATGAAGAGTATTCTTTAAATACTTTTATGTGCATGTTCATACTTCCTCTTTTTAAAAATCACTCCAATGTTGTGTCCATACCACATCCTTTCCCAGGAGCTTTTAATGCAACACACTAAAATTTCTTCTTCATGCATCAGTTTTCTTTCATCAAAATCTTTGGTCCTTGAAGGATTAAATAGTGACTTACTGCTTTTGCCCCAAATATCTGACGCATAAAGCTATTTACCACACACTTTTAAAATATAGTATAAATGATTTTATTGCCACATTTAGGAAGATAAAGGAGATTAGTAGATAGGATTGTCTATCTACTAATTGCAAAGCATTGCAAGGATAAGGACAAGGGCCACGATTGAGAAATTATATAACAAATGGAAAGTCAAGTACCTTTTACCTCACTAATTACCTCATAAATAAGTAGAGACATAATATAATTTATTTTGCATAACTAATAAATTATTAAATTATACTAGATGTGTGGTGAACATTTGTAATCTCAGCATTCTGGGAGGCAGTAATAACATAACAAGTTTGAACCCATCCTAGGCAGTTTACTGACATAGGAAGACCATGTATCAAAATAACATTTTTTAAAATTTATTTATTTATTTATTTTTGTAGTTTAGGGAGGCATCTATAGGGTGTTCAGTGTCTCACTACTAGATCAGACTCCTAGGGATCCACCTGTTTACATTCTCATGAGAGCTGGGATAACAGACGCACACCACCACCCCCAGTCTCAGTTGCATCTCAGCTTGCCCTGGGGTGGGACCGATGAGGCAGAACCAAGGATTGAACCCAGGTGCTTTAATCTGAGCCATCAGAATAATTTCTTAAAGGTTCACAATATAAATATAGCTCAATGCAAAGGCCCTGGGTTGAAGATTTAGTCACACACACACACAAACACACACACACAAATACACACACACAATTAAATTTTATATGCAAATAGTGTAACACTGTCCTAACATATAGAAACTACTTCATAAATCTAATATTTTGTTGTCCTTAGTATATGTTTGTTTGTAAATCTTGCAAATTTTAACTGCATAGCTCCTGGTAGACTCAATTTCTTTATTGTATCTAGTATTGATTTAAAAAAACACAAAGATTTGACTATATGCAACATTATGTGATCCTTGCTTATAGGAGACACTACAGATAAAAGGGTTCTTAGTCATTTCCACCCACGATCCAATTATTTGGTCAAAATAATACACAGGAAATGTGGCAATAAAAATATTGTAATTTTCAGAAAATACCACATTTAATATTACTGCAGGTTCTTGATTCATATTAATGTGTGTTCCTAATTTAATCTTAAACAAAAATAGAAAAATTTAATCTAATCTAAATATGAGGCTCCAAATTTGAATAGTTATCAATTTACCTTTTCAGTAAAGATTTCCTACTGATTCTGATTTTGACATCAGTTCGCAATTTGAGTTCCAAAAAGCAGGCCAACATTTTTCTACCTGAATCATGTTCTTCTTGGGATCAAAATTTCCCACCAATAAATCTTCCTTTGGCTATGTCTCTGATTCCCTTCTGTGGTTTCTTCTGTGTCCTCTTGAAGCTTCTTAGAGACAAACAGGTTGTGGTTCTTACCTCACTTATTGACATCTATATTTTCCCTTAGTACAAAGGTAAAAGGAAGAAATCAAGATGGGGACATGTGGCTTGAAATGTAGGGAAAAAAACCGAATCTGTTTTTACAGGACATAACCAGATCAAGGTCTAAGGGAGTGCCATATTGACAATCAATTCAACAAAATCTGATTACTGAGCAAGTTCTAATGAAAAAAGCCCAAGAAAGAACTGGAAAATGATAAGCGAAAGAACATTATGCTTGTGTGATTTTTTTTTTTAAGTTCAGAAACATGTAACTATAACAAATATAAGCATTGGTTCTGTTTAAAGTATTATGATGTCAATTTTTGAAAAGAAATCTTTAAGAATGATAGAGGAGAAATATAACATTTGATCCATTAGGTGTCAAACGTGCCAAGATCATGTTCCTACAACATCGAGAAATGAAGTTGCAGACCAAAGAAGTTAGGAGAGTTTGTTGGAAATAAGGAGAGAAGAATAGCTCTTGAATTTGCAGGAGAAGTCCTGAGTGGTGGCCACTGAGCCACTTGTCAGGAATAATTTATACAGCGAGGTCACAATGTGGATGCAATGTGGGTCGTACCATCGCAGCATCACAATCATAACTTATTAATGAGTATTATCACACTAGAGAACCAAGTCATGTAGCTAAGCGACATGGACAAAATCAAAGGCATTTTAGGAAAAGATGGGTCCAGATGCTCTGTTCAATGCCTGGCACACTGCTGCCCATCTGGAGTCTGGGCCAGGGGTGCTAAGTACAGTATGCCACAGCTTCAGCGCACTGCTCCTTCTGAGGAAGTCAGCCCAGCCTGACCGTGCAGCTCCATCACGGGGCTTTGCCTTTTTCAGACGATTCTCCCGCCACAATTCTTACGTCTTTATTTCAGTGCTCACTTCCTTGAGAGTCCGATCCCTGTCTGACAGTGTATTAATTTCTAACTTAGCTGCCGATCATAAGAGGACCAAGCAGAAGTAAAATAGAAAGAGTAAAGATTTACTATTCCTAAAAAAATAATTTATCTAGCATGATCTTATCACAGGCTTGACACTCTGTACTAGCATTTGATCATTTCAATAAAAAATAGCTTCACCTGGGTTTTTAGTTGAACAGAATATCATTGATTTCAAGCTTCTACGTCCTTTGCACATAGTTGCAAAACACTGATCCTTTCCATGTATTTGCCTATAAAATATAAGGAGCTTATCCTTGTCACTTTCTTTGCCTTACAAATTCATTTATTTTTCTTCACTCAGTGGTTTCTTAGAGGAGTAGTCCCATTTATACTTTATTCATCTAAGAAGTCATAAAATGTGTAAGAGAAAAGGTCCAAGACAAGATCACAGATCAAAATACAAGTAAAAAGCCAAAATTTGTAAAATTCCCCCCCAAAAAATATATGATGATACTAAACAGACCAAGAGATCGAAAGTTAGTTGAGGGCCTGAATCAAGATTGCTCAGCAGAATAAGTGCTTGCCTGGCAAGCACAGAGTTCTGAGTTCAATCCCCAGTATGACAAACAAAGAAAATAAAATAATAAAATTAAGTTAGTTCAGAAGCTAAACTAGATGAAAACAATGTATGTTGAGCTGCAATTCACCGATTCCCCCAATTTCTGCACAAACAGCAAAGAAGATACTTTGCTCATTCCTTGAAGGTAGGGAAGCTATCTGTAAAAGAAATGTCCTCATTTAATGGGTAAAAATAACTGGAAAAGCTTTTGCTATCTCTAGCCCATTGTTAATGAAAATAATGAGAATGCATAGGTAAAATATGGATGGGTGCTACTTTAGCTTTTCAAAAAGGCTGACTTAGCTCCAAGACCTTTAAAAACTTTTTTTCTGACCTGAAGCTTTCCTGCAGTCCTCCAAAAGCTCGGCCTCCAAGACATTCTGAATAGAAAGGCTTTAGTTACAATACACATTTCTTTCTCGCAAGCCACCACAGAAGCATTGGCACGGACACAATGTCCTTATTTTTGTCTCTTTACCTGTAGACTGGAAACAATACTGCTTCTCAGACAGGATTAATAGGCATAATATTCATAAATTACTCTAAGTTACTCAGATAGAGGACTCTGGATATGAAGTATTGACATTTGTGGTAGAGCATGGAGCTGCAGTTACAACTGAAAAATGGCCATCATTTTCACTGATCCATGGATTATTGCTATATTTAATTACCACTGAATTCCTGGAATATCCTATGGAAAGAAGCACAGAAAAGATTTTTTTATTTAAGTGCTAGTAGAATGCTCCTTTTATTTTAAGCAATTCTTTTAAGTACAGAACATTATAAAGAATATTGAAAATGGGCCAATCTTTATCTCATATGATGCATGGATCCTGTGGGATAGTGCTGTAGAAAGCTATAGCTTGCAAATTTTGACAACTACTTTCAAAATTTTTTCCTAATTTACCAAAAATATGGCTGAGTTCCCCTAGCATTCCTTTATTGAACACTTCTATTTTTCCACATTGTATGTAAGCTCTGTAATTTTTCATCTGGCAGATAAATGTTTGTTACATAGTGAAAACACTGTCACTAATAACACACACTAGCCAGTTTTTAATGTATCAGATATGATTAATATGCTTATAAATGGACAGACTGCATTTCTTCAAACAACAGTTGGAAGAACATGAGCAGAAGATATTTATATCCTTATCACTGTGTGAATTTATTATTTTGTTCTTATTCTTATAAAAGATGAAAATATTTTATTACCTAAAAGACTGCTAAGGTCCTGCCAGATAGCTCAGTGGATTAAAGCACCTGCTTAGGCAGACACGGGAACCAGGATTTGATCCCCAGAGTGCCATGCTGGCCCTGCCCCCAGGACGCACTGAGATGGCAATTGAGACTGGGAGCTGTGGTAACTGCTTATAATCTCAGTGCTTGGGAGGTTGAAAACAGAAGGATTACTATGAGTCAAATCTGTGTAGACTCTGTACTAAATACATAAAAGATAAATAAATAAAATACTTCTAATTCTAGAAATTCTAATTTTTAAATTAGCTGTACAGGGATGGAATTTGAAGTCAAGATGATGGCTGTCACAGATTTCTTGATACCCTGTATAATTCTAGAAATTCTAATTTTTAAATTAGCTGTACAGGGTGGAACTTGAAGTTAAGATGATGTCTGTCACAGATTTCTCTTCTTGATACCCTGTAAAATTAGCACAGTTCTTAATGAGCTACCTGCACTGTCTTAAGCACTTTAAAGGCATCAACATATTTTTTTGAAATAACCTGTTATTATTACAATTTTCATGGGAGCTTTCTGACACTCAAGGGTGAATACATCTACTCATCCAATTAATAAAATGAGTCAAAAGTGTTTGCATTCAAGAAGATCCAAGCTAGATGGCCTTTACAATATGCAGGTATCATATGTGCAGTCAGTCCTAGAGAAATGTGTAAAGCAGGTCAGAAAGAGCTAAGAATTACTTTAATGGTTGTGTAATGTCTATAACTTCAGATATGCAAAAGTCGTCTGACCAATTTTCTTAATAAATGAAATATGAATGAAAAGGTGCTTCTTCCAGAATTTGAGCAGATACAATTATCACTCATTAAAATATGAGGAGAACATTAATAAGACTCATAACCAAACATATTTGCCAGAAGAAGCCACTCAAGCCATAAGCTGATTGGGATTTGCATGTGGTAATTTTGAAGATGTCCTGCATGCTGGGTGTGGACTGGTACTGTTGCTGCACACCCTTGCCTATCTTCCCTTTTAGTTGTCCATCCAGTATGGGAGTGAGAGATCCCGAAAGAGTTTTAGGGAATTTATGTGAGTGTTTTACCCCAAACATTAACAGATTTCTATAAGTAGGGACCAAGGACAAGGGAAATGGGGAGTAATACTGTGGAAGTAGCCCAGAAAGCGGTCTGTTACAAAGTTTTACTTCCCCAGGAAAGCCTTTAACAGAACTTCATCTTAGAGAAGAACATCATTCCCACTATAATTCTCACTTCCTATCACACTTGAGTGAGGAAAGAAACAAAATACACTTGTGAAGGCCACAGCTCAGGGCTGCAGGCCTAACAAATGTGACCAGAACAGGACAAGAATTGGTGTCTGCTGCTCTTTGTACTATACCAGCTATGCATCCCTGGAACAGGAGATTGATGCAGAAAACTCTCAGAATAAGTACTACTTAGGAAACAACAGACATGTGAGAGAAAGATGAAAAGATGAAAGTGTCTGGCATCTACAACTGCTGCAACATTATAGAAGCCCAACTTCTAGTTATAATAACACAAGTCCTTTTCTAAGGGCAATTTCCCTGAGTCTGAATTTTTATTAGCTGATGTAGCATATCTGACTTTTAGAGAATAAGTTAGAGAATAAGGTATGTTAAAGGCAAGGCAAAGCAATGTCTGAAAAACATAGCAAGTATTAGAACAGGAATCAGATAGGACAGAAGTGTGAAAATTGTCAGATAAAAAATTAAAAGTAACTTTGATTCATAAATTAATACATACAATAGAAAATGTAAACAGTGTACTCAAACAGATAAATAAAATGAGGAGATTGAAACTCTAAGGGCCATTGAGATAGCTCAGTAGAATAAGCACTTGCCTGGCAATCTCAGGGTCCTGAGTTCAATCCTCACTACTACAAAAAAAGAAGAAAAAAGAAAAGAAAAGAAAGAAACTCTAACAAATGTTAAAAATGAAATAGAAATTAAAAGTACTGATGAAGACTGAGTGAAAAAAATGATGAACTAAGCAACAGATAAAAGAGCAGAAAATATTATATATGTTAGATTATTTTTACAGTTGTTACATATATATTTGGAAATAGAAAAAGTGTAGAGAAAAAGTAGAGAAAGAAGGAAAGAAGGGGAGAGACAAAATTAAGAGGAAAGAAAGAGTTAGTGTAAGTACAGAAGAAATGTTAGAATGGCTAAAGCTTTTGCAGATTCACAAGCTCAGAATATGGCAAAACAGATCTTTCAAATCAGCACCTAAACATATTGCATTAAAATGAAAGAAAACCAAAGCCAAAGAGAAAATGCCAAAAGATGACCAGAAATATATATATATATATATATATATATATATATATATATTTTTTTTTAATCTCCCCTATAGAAAAATAGGCTAAGAGTTACAGCAGACTTCTCATCAGAAATCACTAAAGAAAAGAAAAAAAAAGTTACTTAAAATGTTAAAAGAAGCAGCCTAATAGTTGATACCAATAAAGATTATCTTTGAAAAGGAAAGGACGAATAAAGACTGATCTCATTCATTCTGTGAGATCATCCATTGCTGGCCAGGGAGAGCAAAAAGATACAGATCAGAAACTCACATCTATATAAACAAGAGTAGTGCATCCTCCAAGTGATGAATAAAGCATTCTTTTCACGATCATTTAAAAATCATTTCATAAGAAAAAGAAAAAAATATATATAAGTAATGACTGAAAGATATCAACTGAGTACTGTTAGAACCCTAGGTGATTAGGCCTCCATTTAATCTTGGTTAAAGCCTTTGCTACTAATAAGAGTCCCAGTAAAGAGGCTCATGCAGAGCTTCATGAATTTCTATGGCTTCTCCTCCTTTGCTCCCCAGGTGTTTCTCCAATTTATACCTGAAATTCTGAGCACTAACTCAACCTTTCTTGAACTCCTTTCTTTCTTTCTTTCTTTCTTTCTTTCTTTCTTTCTTTCTTTCTTTCTTTCTTTCTTTCTTTCTTTCTTTTTTTTTTTTTTTTTTTTTTTTTTGTCTTTTTGAGACAGGGTCTCACTACGCAGTTCAGGCTGGCTTTAAGCTCACTTTGTAGCTCAGGCTGGTCTCGAACTCACAACAATCCTCCTGCCTCAGCCTCCCAAGTGCTGGGATTACAGGCATGTGCCACCATGCCCGGCTCTTTCTTCTTTTCAGGACAGGGCCTACAGGGTCAATAGGGTCTCACCGTGTACATCAGACTCATAGAGCTCCTCCTGTTTTCAGCCTCCCAAGACCTGGGATCACTGGCGTGCACCACCATGCCCAGTCTCAGTTGCCCTTTCAACACCCCCCAGAGGCAGGGCCGGCACAGCAGGCCCGGGATCAAACTCCCAGCCTCTGCATCTGCCTAAGTAAGCGCTTTAATCCGCTGAGCTATTTTGCTGGCCCTGAACTCTTAAACTGTACACCAACAAGAACAGCTTGCATTGATGAGATAGCAAGATATGTCCAAAGAAGAATTTATTACTCTGATCGAGTAAGGAGCATCCTGCTGGACCCGTGGAGTGTGCCTTTGCTGTAATGTAGTCTAATTCCTATTCTCTTTTTTTTTACAGTAACACCAAAGTTAGTCTTTTTTAAAATTAATTTTAATGAGATAAAAAGACAAAATATCAATAAAACAGTTTCAAAACAGAATAGTAGGACAGTTACAAGCAAAAGGAAAGAAAAAGAAAGGAACCAGGATCTGTGGGACTGTACAGGGGATCAGAACCCAAGAGGGAGCCTCCTGAGGCTAAAGTACTGTTGTGAGGTAGTCACAGTAGGCCACACTATGAGACTGCTGGTGGTAGAGACTGAATTCTCTCTCTCTCTCTCTCTCTCTCTCTCTTTCTTTCTCTTTGTCTCTCTCTTCTATGTCTCTCTGTCTCTCTGTCTCTCTCTGTCTGTCTCTCTCTTCTCTGTCTCTGTCTCTCTCTGTCTCTCTGTGTCTCCTTCTATGTCTTTATCTTTCTCTCTCTCTCCTCCCTTCCTTACCTACTCTATTGCTTTTTATCTTTTCATTTCTTTAATCTCCTGGAAAAGACTAACTTACCACTACATATTATAATTACTACTGACAAAAACAAAATTACGAATAGCTCAGAATAGTTCTTGCCTTTTCATAAAAACAAACAATACAGTATATAACTTCTCATGTCTCCAGTGTTCAAGGTGCAGAATTATTTTTCCTCGCTTGAATAATAATTCGTAAGAAAAGCAAAAGAAAAGGAGAGATTCATTTTTTAAAAAAGTAAGGAAATCATGAAAATTTTCCTTTTAATATTTTGAGCACCTCATCAAAATTATATGAAGCAATTCATTAACTTTTATAGACACCAGAATTCTTACTATTCTGCATATATACATACATATATTAGTATACATATATATTAGTTATGTCTAATATATTAGTTGTCACAAACATACTTTGAGTTCTGACATTTACCATGCAATATTTCATATACTAAAATTGTTGTAGAAATAAAATGCTACAGGCTTTTTATTACATTGATAATATATAGATCATAATATTACTGAATATCCAACAGCACTACAAAAAGTAATAATAAACATAGTCATCTTAGCATGAACTGCATACATAAACTGATTTTTACAATAATTACTCTCTGAACTTACCATACTATAAGGAAAGCATCATGACTATATTTCAGAAATGTGAAAAGACAATTTGTTATTCTCTTTTACATTCTCTGGGTTTTTATAGGCCAGTTCATTTTGTCTCCACTCTGAAATACCTTAAAGGATAACATGGTTTTCTGACTCTGGTAGTAATTTATTACACCAGTTAATCTTGTGAAATTGCCCTCTGGATGTAATAATTTGTTATTTTTTTATTAGACCTTCTTTTGCATACTGTGTTTATCATAAAGATGTCACCATTGTGATGCCTAGCAACCATTTCAATGTTCTGGAGATGTTTGCATATATTTTCCTGGGGGAGAGATCCTCACAGTCCCTGTATGGGAGAGCTGTCAGTGGATTCTGATGTATGAGGATAAAAGGAGTCCCTGCTGCAGACTCCAATAAGCTGCAGTCACAGCCTGAAAGCGGTGACTGAGCATCACTATGCCATGTTAGAAAAGGTGTCAATTATCACATGGACTGCCTTAGGGTACTGCCTGGGTCTAGGTCACAAAACCATCAAGACTGAAGGGAGATAAATTGATGAAGAAGTCAGTGGAATTAATTGATAAGCAGAAAGCCTGGATAGGGGCTGTGCATTGTAACCTGATACCCCAAAAGTTTTGTCTGAGAAGCTTTCCTGTGGAAGATCCCCTGAGTAAAGCCCAAACTGCTTATTATCTTCTCCAACATAAAGTATGTATAAGTGGCATTTTAGGCTTTTCCTAAAGGCCCCAGGAATTGTCAAACTCGTCAAGAAGTCACAAAATAAAAATAAAATCATGCTAATAATGTTATAGCTGTTTTGCTATTACTATGATTCTTAATATTCAGTGCCACCGTTTGCATGCGAATGCAGTGGGGACCACTTAAATATGTAGCCCAGGGCCCAAGTCATGAAAGCTTTATGCACCATTTATGTAGTTTTCTGTTCAATTTATGCATGGAAAGAGGGAATTACATAATTTTCATACGTTTACAGAACTGAACTGTTTAAGTGACCCCCTTTTCACACTTCCTTGTGTTTCCCTTGAATTACAGAATCCAATTCAACGCTTTGTATTAGATGGATTCCCTCTAAGAAAATCACTGCTCCCTGGATGGGAAAGATTATTAAAGGAACTGACTGTGTCCACAAGGTGCCAAAACTACCAATCAAGCTGTGCTGAGGAGGGAAAGTGGGAACTGGAGAAATTTTATTGAACCACAACAATAAATTCATTGTTTGCTTGAGCAGACACATTGCTCGAAATATTCAAATAGCTGATCCACAGCTGCACACAGATCCTGTGATACCAAAGATCACTGTGTAAACCTTTCCAAATAGAAATATATCTTCCCCAAAATACACTAGTGAGGCCCAGCCAGACAGGCCTCAAAATCATGTCTTTCTTAATTGGTACTAGCAATGTTATTTGTTGCTTTACAAGGCAATTACTAAATTATCATTTGTAAAAGCATATAAAATATATGACTTCTCTTGTTGAAAATAAACATATGTTTTTATGCCCTTTTTATCAAAAAGAGATATATGTTTTCCTAGTGATAGTCTGGATTACAGTGAAGATAATAGATAACTACATCTTCTCCTTTTTTATGTAGACTTACTTTCTGACACAAGATCATTACGTGGAAGGCAAAACATATTTTGCATTAGGAATTGTCATATTAAAGAAAACTAACTGTATTAAAATAGTAATCACTTCAACTTGAAATATACATAGCTGACTACTGGACACTATCCTAAAGAACCACAAAGAAAACAAAGTCATGTCTCTCATATATTCTGTTTTTTCATAAAATGGTATTGGTTTTGTGACTGTCTGTGCATTTTTAGACAGCAAGAAAAGCTTTCAAAAGATAGACGTAAGGGGCCAGGAAAATGGCTCAGTAGAATAAGCGCTTCCCTGACAAGTGCAAGGGCCTGAGTTCAATCCCCAGTTCCTCCAAAGAAAAAAAACCAAACAAATACACACACACACACACACACACACACACACACACACAAGACACACTTAAAGTTTTTAATGTATACTCTATGAAAAAGACAAGGGTTGGCCAGATAGGTCAGCCGACTAAAGTGTCTGCTTAGGTAGAGCGCAGCGCCTGGGGTTCAATGCCTTGCATGCTGTGCCAGCCTCACCCCCAGTGTGCTCTGAGACTGCAATTGACACTGGATGTGGTGGCACATGCCAGTAATCCCAGCACAGGAGAGGCTGAAAACAGGAAAATCACTACGAGTCCAATCTACATAGCAAGACCATATAGACCCTGTCCCAAATACATTTAAAAAAAAAAAAAAGAAAGAAATGATGAGGACAAAGATAACAAACAGTTGAGTTTGGAAATTATTTCCAAGTGTTAACTACACGGCTGCTTAACAAGCCTTAAATTACTTATCTACAAAACTTGTGCAATATAATACCTGTCCTACTTACCTCCTAGAAGTAAATGTAGTAATTGTTATTATAATGCTTTACAATCTAACTGCACACCTCAGGTTAAATTATTTTGATTTTCTATTTTGGTCTATAACTATTACTCCAAAATTTGTTCAGTTACTAGTTCCCCAAAATATCAGATATATTGCAAAATCTCTTGTTTCTAGGTAAATGAAGTAAGAATATCATTGTTGTAGGTGGATATCAAGTTATCTCTGTATACTATTTCTCATTATCATTTATGGTAATGGTTATCAGTATTTATCCTGAAATAAGATGGACAATAAGAATATATTCCAATATATGGAGTTGGAACTGTGGAATACGAGCAAGTTTGAACACATTTCAAGTTGTGTGTCCTCAGAGTATACAGCATAAACGCAGGCAATGAGAAATTGGTACATAGTTGGGGAAACTGCAAATTTAAACTCTTGAGGACAGAGTTGCAGGGAGAGCACATTGCCAAGTTGCCTTAAAATGCAACAGCAAAAACTCTAGTCATGAAATTTAGTTGGGCCTTCTCTAATAATTTATTATTGGCATGAAAAATATACTTTAAAATTGACATGAATTTTTACCCAGTTGTCAACAAGTAACTTGTTCCTTAAACTCATTGCCACAAACTTATCTTCGAAGGATGTCAAAAGATAAACATGGGGGGGGGGGGGGCGAGATGGCTCAGTGGAATAATCGCTTGCCTGGAGAGTGTAAGGGCCTGAGTTCCATCCCCAGTTCCGCCAAAAAAGAAAAAAAAAAAAAAAGAAGGTAAGCATAGGTAACTTTTCCAATGAAATAAATGGAAAGTTTGTAATGAAGCACCTGTATCTCATGATTTTAAAACAATGCCTACTCATTTTTACATGTGACATACAAGCTCATGAAGGACTGCCTGAAGAAGATACTAAAAAAACAGTAATTTGGCTAATACTCAGCTGGAGGAAATCTTGGGCAGCATTTCTTCTGAACTAGGTCTATAATCATTGACAGAATGCAAATAATGTACTTGTCAGAGAGAACAACATGGCTTTTGACCTAGAATTAGACGCAAAAAAAAAAAATTAGAATTAAAAGTTATCATCTTTTACTTTTCTCAGGAAAACGTTATATAGCTCCATAGTATCATGTATTCCACGCTTAAAGAAATTTGTAACCTCATGTCAGTGACATGAAGGGTTTCCCAGTCTCTACTGGCTGTTCAGTCTCCACTGTTCCAAGTTCTACTTTAACCAGAACGAAATTTGAAGGGCGAGGAAAGCCACATTACAACTACAGAAATCCTTGGCTCCCAACACAAAGTGACCTCAAGTACATGATCAGAGAACAAAGGACTTTATTTTCCTTCCCTGCTGGTGTCTGGCTGTTCTGCACTTGGTGGTCAATGAGAAGCAGAGATGCTCTCTTTCTTCTCCATCACTGCTGGAGGTGGGTTTCTCTGTGTGACTGGACCGGAGACAAGGGCATGTTTTCTTGTAGCTCTTGCAAACAGAAAGGGGTCGGTGAACACACAGTGATGTCAGTCCTGGATCTGAAAATGACACTCATCAATCAGTTTGACTAATTTTGCACTGGCAAGAAAGCCTTCCGGTGTCTATATTTAAGAGTGATTGTGCCTGGGAAATGCAAAGTCTGGATGGGCATTTATGTGTCAGTTACAAATTTATTATTATGGAAAAATTAGTTTATATTTAGGAGTTTTCACCACAGAAGGGCTATTCATTTGCTTTCAAGACATGTGTGACATAAAGGCTCAGCATTCCCATTTGTTGAAATCTAATCATATGGCCAAAACTACTTACAAAGGAGATTGGAAAATGCAGATTTTATTTCAGGCAGCTGTGTGCCTAGTTTAAAAAACACACATAATAAAGAAAAGAAAAACTGAGTATCTTATATTACATAGTCATGGTAAGTGTACTAAGCAAAAGACAATGTAACTCTAATTTAAAATATAATACAGAAGGGAAAATGTTGTTCATGGTTTCAAGAGTAAAATATTTGGAATAATAGAACAAATTGTGCCTGAGAACAAATGAATATTCCAAACTCCATCAGTTTAGGTGCATTAAATACCTAATACAAATTACTTCTATTAATAGTACATTTGGAATTAATTGTTCCTTCCTTGTCCATGTCAGTGGGTTTGACTAGACTATTCGTGGATTAACTTTGGTCCATTTCCATTAAAATAATGACTCATGAATTTGGGGCAGGCTGATAAGATATCTCAGCCAACTAAAGTGCCTGTTTAGGTGAACTCAGGGCCCATGCACTACATGCCACACCAGCCCTATCCCTAGTGACGTATGCCTGTAATCCTAGCTCTGCGGAGGCTGAAAGCAGGAGGATCACCAGAAGTCTGAGCGGCATAGTGAGACCCTGCAACAACCAAATACATTAAATAAATAAATAAATAAATAAATAAATAAATAAATAAATAAATAAATATTTGAGGCAATTCTCATAGCAAGTTTTCCTATCAGTGAAGTTATTCATGTAACATTTATTGTAAAACATGAGATATATTTTTTACTAAATCTAAATTTGTTGTCCAATTATGTTTGATGATCATCAATTAATTGCACTTTGTCTTATTCAAAGCTCTTTCTCACTCATGAAAAGAAGAAATAAGTTGAAAAATAGAGCTAGATAGATACTCAGAGGGGCTAGGGAGATAGCTCAGTAGAATAAACACTTGCATGGCAAGGACAACTTCCTGAGTTCAATCCCAAAATTCTGAGAAAAAAGAAAAAGATAGTCAGGCTTTTATTTAATTACCACACATTATAATCATTCTGGAACTTTAAGTACTTGAAAATATATATTTTTTTGGAAGAGCAAAGGTATCATTTTTCAAAATAGAAAACTAGTTTGATTTCTTGTTAAAGTGAAGTATGTGAGTTAAATTGTATTGTTTCAAAACCAATTTTCTCAATACTGAGTGGGTGTTGTACTTTAGAAATGATAGCCATAAAGTCCACTCTATGTTTTATTTTCCTGAGAAAATATGTAGGTATGATCAGGGTATGCTGGAGAGCTCTGTTCCAAACTAGAACAGACCAGCATCAACCATTAACTAAAGAATAGTTGGAAAATGCTATTTTCCTTTAAAAGGAGAATTCAATTTACCAGGAAAGGCAATTTTAGAAATAATACTACAGTCCTTATATTCATGTATACATATGAAAACAAATACATGCATACATAGGTTAACATATTTCTTAAAAACTATGACTGTAGAGAACACTATCAGACACAGTAAAATGAGACCACTAACAATTAATCCTGAAAAGAAAAAAATTCATGCACTTACAATATTCAAATGGCAATGAAATTCCCATCACTGACAAAACTTAGCAAAAAAATGGGACACAAACGAAGGACCATTTTGTATTTGTATATACAAAATAGTTAGGATAGATATGCAACTACTTTTAACTCAGTCAATGAGAAGAAAAGATTTGTACTAATAGTGTTTGGACAGGATATCATGTCTGCATTTTGTACTATGAATAACCACTACGAAGACAACAATATGCATTATATTAATTATTGAAACCATCCTATTAATCAGTTTTGAAACTGTTTCACTGTTATTTGATTCTCAATAAAATTAATAAAAAAAGAAAGTCGGTATCAATACAACATAGGGACAAATCTTTAAATTAAGTATAATGCTGTAAAACAAGAACTCTTTTTTTCTCTAATGTACAACAGCAGTCCAGAGACCACAGAGTTGGTCAGCCTCAATTTAGGTGCATTAAATACCTACTACAAATTACTTCTAGTAACAGTTAGTAGATTTGCAGTCAATTGTTCTTTCCTTGTCCATGTCAGTGGGTTTGTCTAGAATATTCGAGGATTTACTTTGGCCCATTTCCATAAAAATAATGACAGAAGATGCAGAACAAACGACAGCCAGCTGAATGCAAGTGTGGGGCACACACCCGGTGCTGCTGACCCTTACGTGCACGCACACGCAGATGCACACTGTGCCTCTGCTTCTGCTCACCGGCCTCATTAGTTGGCATAAAGATTCAGCTACACTTAGGGTAATTGCTAGTAAATATGGTAGCTATTTTCTTCTACTAAAGTTACAAAAGATTCTTTGAATTTTGTATTAGGGACTAAATTTGTAATGGGAAATGATATCCGAAGGTGCTTAAATGCAGGGTATGTCACTTTATAAAACATAGGTCTCTTTTAAGTAATTTTTTTAACTTCTTGACATGTGTCACAATTTGGAATTCTGCTCTCATGGGATAAATGCCAGATTACATGGTGTAGTATTTTTATCCTCTGTACTTCTGCTGTAGAAGCATACAACATCAAAGGAGAAGCGGATCACTCACAGCAGCAGAAAGTGGAATAGGACTATAATATGCTGACTTTGATCTTGCCTTCTAATAATTATCTGGGCTACATGCATGCATTGAGAGTAAGATTTGAATTAATAAGGCCAAGAAATCCTAGAAAATGTAAGCGGTATCCCTGAAAATAAAAACTTCATCTATCTTCAACATAATAGTTTGCAATTGAGTTTACAGTGTTGTGAGCTGTTTATTCAGAGCTTTAACCCTGAAATGTTATTGTATCTTTAACTTGTCACTACTACATTGACAACTATGAGCTTGGCAATTAAGATATTATGATTCCTATATCCAACTTACCCCTTGTGAAGACCACTTAGTTAACATTCATCTGATTTCTTCAAATAAGAAAACCTAAGGTAAATATCATTAAATTTATTTCTTAAAAAAATACATCATACTTCAGTCTATATTATTAAAAGCAAGTCTAACATTTCCTTACGAAATACATTGCTTTTGATATGGAAAGGAAATCCAATCATCCACATCTATGTAGGCATCACACACAAAGTATGAGGATATTACATTCTGAGTCAAGCTTTTGATTTTCCTGTTTGTTTATCAGTGCTTATTGCTACATTGGGTAGAGAAGATTCTATTTTTCCCTTGTGTAAGCAAAATTTACCATGTCTATTGGAAGTAGTAAGATAACTGAATTTCAGAAATATCAAAAAGACCAATTAGCTCTCAGAAGCCAAATATTTCTGCAATATTTGAAGATTTAATTTACTTTGTAACTGATTAGCTAACACATGGAAGAAACACGACACTCAGTTGACAAGAAGTAAATGTTTAGATTGTAAAACTGTCTCATAAGACATAGTATATTATCCTACTTGAAAACTGCTTTATCTACAGTAATATCAGTATTTCTATCATCAACTTGTTAACTAATCTATACAAGAAATAAATTAAGCCCAACGTGTTCAATTTGTATCTATCACACTCAAAGCAAGTAACCATGAATGGACCCATCAGATAAAATAATGGGAAAGAAAGTCACTATTTCCTCCAGCATCATACAAAAACAGACTTTAAATCTTACCAAGAAAATGGAGAGGTCACTTCTGTGTTGCAACCTAAGAAACAAACAAGAAGCACTTTGAAGCAACATTCTCTCTCATGGTTGAAAGGAATAGCTTATTCCCCTTAATGGTCTAAACTCATTTTGTAATAAATGCAAGTTGAGAAATAGAAGATTAGCTTACAAGACAACTGCAACCACAGCTCTTCTACATTTTAAAATCTATTTTGTGGCACAAGCATTATTAGAAGTACCTATAACTTCTTCCCAAAAGTGATGCTTAGACTTTTCTAGTGACTTGTTCACTGAAAGACCTGAATAGAGAGGATTTTAGAAAAATGATGCTTTTATACATTTTGCTAATATTGAGGAAAATGAGCCTTGTAGCATTGTGGGAAGAAATGATACACATTTTTATCTCTTTTTCTTAAACTTTCCATTTTCCCACATTGTTCTAGAGCATGGAAGTTCAACCTCTCTTAAGAGGAACTGAAGCCAAACAAGAACTAGAGTTCACTGGGGACTTTTTGCCTGGGCCTTAGTTTCTGAAGTGCTGACATGCAAGAAAGCAGCCATTCTTCTAATTATGTGCGAGATTCTTGTAGTGGTTTTTCTTTTCACTGTGGGTAAAATGAGCAATGCTAGAAATCTGCAGATCAACAATTAGCTAACCAAAGTAAGTTTGCAATATGCAACCGTAAGAAAACATCTGAAAGAAGAGCTGAATTTTGCCACCACTGAAGTGAAACACATTAGGGAAGTAGTTAACTCCAGAAGGTGGAGAAAAGGATGTGAGCAGGTGCATGCATTGTGATCAAAATTATTTTCTGTAAAGCAGATGTGGGTGATCTGTGCTAAAAGAAGTGAGCCTCCGCCATCAGAGCTGGACTTTCGCACCAGCATTCACATGCCTGAGTAGCTTACAGCCCCGCCAACAAAAATTCTGAACACTTTTTTTTTTTCTCACTTGCTCAGTGCCAAGTTCCTTGCAGTCTTAAGTGTTGGAGAAAAGGTCACTGGAGTTAAAGCAGTGGCTGGGAGAACGTCCCGTATAAGCAAAGCTCCTTGCCAGTGGCTGTTACAAGTTCCTTTTTCCAGCTCAATGAAATCCAGCAGGGACAGGCGTGGATTTAGGCTCACATCAACCCAGGCCTTTCAGCAGTGCCTGGGATATTAAAGTCGGGGTGATTTAGGGAGCAATGTGTGTCGGCCCCCATCAGCCCTGGAACTGTAAACAGGCCGCTCCGATCTGGGAAGTCATTCAGCTTGGCTGTGTGTTCTTCCCACTGCCAAACAGTATTTAAGCACAACATATCTGGCCCAGTGCAATGAATGATTGTGGTCTAGTCTTTGAACAGAAAGAAATATAAGATATCCAGCGTGGCTTAGAAACACCAAAAGCTTCCTTCTCTGGCTTATACTTGAAACATCAAATATATTTAAAGTGCCTAAAGTTATTTTATACCAGAAATGTACAGATTCCAGTATCAGCACCAGAAATAAAAGTAAATTATTTCAGTCCGAGAATACTGTGATGTGGAAACCTCTAAACAAACGAGAGTTCCTTCATGATTTCCACGCCTATCAATTATGTTTTATTATTTCCCTGAGTTGTGGCATTGAAAATATTTTAGTGTGAGGTTGTTTACAGGACTCGCATATTTTTTCAGAATGACCAAAACAAAGAGCTGTTCCTCCAAGAGACAGGCTGTAATTTTCATATTTCTGCACATCTCTTTAATTTCCCAAACAAACAAAAGAAATTTCTCTCTGAGGTCTCTGTGACCCAGTGATTCAGTCAGCAATTCGAACTCCTTGTGTCTATTGTAAGCAGCATCATGGAGACCTGCAGGCTTCAGGGTCACACTGCAGAGAACAGCCGTTCTGGAACACAGAGTGAGTCTCCTATCCCATGCTGCATGAGGTATTTGAGTCTTTTGCTTAATGCTGATTGGGAGGGAAACTGAACTTAGAAGTCCCATATTTATTCTTCTGAATTTATCCGTATACTTTACTTACAATACAGAAAACAGGGACATTCTATTCTGGGATTTCTAAGAATAAATATATGATAGTATTTTCTTGTGGCGGTTAACCACTTGGCATAATTTCATAAGTATAATCATTATCTTGATCTTGGGCTTTACTGCTAGGCAAATGTTGCAGATTTTCTTTCCCATGCCAGCTAAAATGACTTTTTATTTTTGTATAAATTCTGTAATGCAATAAAAAATATGACATTAGAAATTATCATTTGAAATTTTTTTGAATCCTGAAGTGGAATAACTGAAATACTACAAATAGTTATCTCTTCATCCTTCAGGTTGAACTAACAAAAGATACGTACTAGTAAAGACAAAAATCAAATAAGCAAAATGTTCA